>PVLC010014062.1:0-40089 GCA_004027655.1 Graphiurus murinus | reverse complement strand
CGGGTGACCTATTCCCTTTCCATTCCCCCTCCCTTTTATCCCTTTCTCCCAGTTTTCCCTTAAATTTTAATAAATCCTGCCAGATGTTTTGACTGGTATGTGTTGAAATTCTTTTCTTCACGATACTAAGAACCTACGGATTTGGGGTTCGCTGTACCCCATAACAGTTCCACCCTAGTGACCTAAAATAACCTTAATTATCTTTTAAGGGTCCCACCTGAAAATACCTTAGGGATTAGGGTTCCAGCAAATGAACTTTAGAAAGATTCAAACTTCCATCCCATAGCAAATGGGCTGGGAGTGTAGCTCAGAGGTAGAATGTCCCTGGGTTCAATCTCTAGTACCACAAAAATGAATAATAAATAGATAAATAAATATTTAAAATTTAAAAAGAGGTGGTTATGGGGATGTAGCTTAGAGGTAGAATGCCCCGAAGAAGAGATGGGAGGGGGAAGCCCACCAAGTGCTGGATGCAGGTATGTCACTATCACTCTGAAGAATGTTATGATGTGAGACTATAATGTACCAATAAAAGTATAAAAAAGAGGCAAATACAAATTTAAAGTAAGAGGCTTAATTCTCCCGGTTGAAAATAAATATAGAATAATTTCCACCTTCCCCTTTCTTTTCTTTCAAAAATTTTCCCTATAGCCTTTTTAAATGTATGTAAATCTTCTCAATGGCTAAGCGAGCCCTTTGCCAGTCTTTAAGGACCTGGGAACCATCTCTTTGAAATGTAATCATCAAGGAAGATAATCTCCCAGCATCCTGGGAAGAAATGGGCCTACCTTGCAAAGTGACTGCAAATTACAAAACCTGCTTAATGTATTACCTACCTAGCTACATAAAAGAGTGAGAGTTCTTTCTGTTTTTGCCATTCCTTTAGTGGCTGGCCTGTGACATGCATCACATTCTGGTTTTATAATTTTTCAGCCATAAAATTGTTTTCTTTCTCTTCTACCTCTGCAGAGAGATTTTGCTGGATTGGGAGCAGATTTGGGTTTTAGTCATATGTCTTCTAACACTAGCCTGTGTATTAGTCCATTTTCTCTTAATGCCACAAATACAGTGATTTGTTATTTCTCACAGTTCTGGAGCCTGAGAAGCCCCAAATCAAAGTGCCATATCTAGTGAGAACCTGCTTGCTGCAGCAGAACATTGCAGAGCACTGCAAGGGAACAGGCCCAAGAGAGGGCAGAACAAGAGATCAGGCCTGCAGGAGAGGTTATACTTACAACACACCCACTCCCATGACAAATAACCCACCCCCACAATGATAATGGCATTGATCATTTCACAAGGGTGAAGCCCTCACTCCCTATTCACTTCTTAAAAGTCTCATCTCCCAAGCCCATCACAATGTCAATTAACTTCTACCGCCATTCGTTTCTAAAGACAGTTCAGAATAATTTAAACATAATTCAGATTGATCCCCCAGATGGAGGCAAAACAATAATATTCATGCATTACAAAATCTGGGAAGATAAAAGGCCAGTTTTCAGGTCACACTGGGCTCAGGATTATCACATCCCTTCCTTTCCATGGTCCTCAGACATATGCTAAGAGCATATTGATTACAAACTCTGGTGTAGTTCGTTCACCCCAGACCATCAGCATTAGTGAGTGTGAATCCTTGACCACGTGGGGCCTCCCCTTTAAGACAGGATGTCTGTCCTCATGGCATGAGACATTACTCTGAATTCTCAAATATACTGACCTTCCTAATCATTTCTGAAATGAGAAGGTTTTTTTCCCATGTAAAACAGACATTATTTTTTGGCATTGTCTCCAAAGTACTCCAAAGTCAGAATTGGGAAATGTTGACAATGTAGTCATAGAAACCTCATTAGGAAATCAGAAGGTCTGGTGAAAATCCCCAGGACATGTATCAGAGCTCCCAAGAGTTAATGAAAGAGCCTTCTTGCTCTGATAGGCTTCTCCACAGCCAAGGGACCCTGTTACAAAGCTGGCTTTGTGAGGGCGGGGGGGGGGGACACAGTTTTGGGGTGAGGGCTGCCAAGCTGACTCCCCAGCTCAGAACTGAGTGAGTCCCCACCTGACCCCAACTAGAAAAGCAGAATGTGCTAGGGAAAAAATCTTAGAGGAGGAAAAAGGCAACTCATTAAATCGTCCGGCATATAAAACTCAGATAGTTTTGGAGACAGGGAAAAAGCATCATTTCTCAGATACAGAAATAGTGGTTTCAAGTATGTTCATTATGAGAGTTCTACTTCAGAGTTGGAAGACCAGTCCTCCACTCTCAAGAATTCTGCAAGGAACATATGTGCACAGATGCCACACACATCTGTTCTGAACTAAATTAACATGTTAAGGGTGGGAAATGAAACTGTAAGGCCTCCAAAATAGCACTGGTAGGGAGGGAAGCTATTCAAGAGGGAATTTTAATGCTCAGGGTTGGAATTACCAACTTCAGACTAAAAGAAGATCCAGTGCTTACTACAGAGCTCAATCTGTATTGAAATATGAATTTTTATGGAATTCAATTTAAGGATCAATAGAAATTTATGTCACATTAGCCATAGATGCAAAAATAACAACCATTGTTTTAGTCCCGTATGATGCAACTGATAAAAAGCAATGCATTTAAAAAGCCTGTGTCAAATCTAGGCAAATACTCCCCATAACACTGAATTCAAAAACATTACATGGCAAAACTAGCTACATCCTAGTTATACTTGTGACATGGTTTCCTTCTTTACACCACAATATAAATACACAAATTCCCACAATTGTAACTTGACTTTTTCTGCATCACGGACGGTCCTTTACCACCATTGTATTACAAGATATCCAAGTACTAATTATTCTTGCTCATGATCAGATGTGTCTTCCAATTGACATAATGATTTTTGAAAGAGCATGTGACTGTTAAAAGTACTAGGACTTGCCGGGCGTGGTGGCACATGCTTGTAATCCCAGCATTTGGGAGGCTGAGACCGGAGGATCCGGGTACGTGGCCAGCCTCAGCTACCTAGTGAGGCACTCCGCAACTTAGTGAGACCCTGTTTCAAAATAAAGAATAAAAAATAGGGCTGGGGGTGTAGCTCGGAGGTAGAATGCCCCTGAGTTCAATCCCCAGTACCGCAAAAAAAAAGTACTAGGACTTGCCAAATGAGGTGGTACATGCAAAATTGTGAAGAAAATTTTTCTGTTCAGCAAAATCATAAAGTAAAAAGAGCATGAATCAGAGGCCCTAGGTTTGAATTCTGATTCTACCCTTTGTTGTAACAATGTCTGTTGTCACTGAGTGTCTAACATATGCCAAGCACTATACATATATTATTCCTAATGTTCAAATAATTTGTCAAGTACATGATGTTTCCTCTATTTACAGGTGAGTAATGTAAAGTAAAATAACTAATAAAATTAATTCCAGATATCCCTGATCAAAACTGTTGCTATGGCCGGGCGTGGTGGTGCACGCTTGTAATCCCAGCATTCGGGAGGCTGAGACCAGAGGATCCGGGTTTGAGGCCAGTCTCAGCTACTTAGTGAGGCACTCTGCAACTTAGTGAGACCCAGTTTCAAAATAAAGAATAAAAAATAGGGCTGGGGGTATAGCTCGGAAGTAGAATGCCCCTGAGTTCAATCCCCAGTACCGCAAAACAAAACAAAACAAAAAAAACCTGTTGCTATGAAAATAAAAATATTAAAAGCACAACTCTTTATAGTATTAATGACATCAATAGTATAATACAAAAAGATTAAAACTTAGAAAGTATTCCATACAATCAGTATTTATTACCCCATTTAGTTTTTCCCAACCAACAGCTTTTATAATATGGTGCTTCAGGTGAGAAAACTGTCTTTTGAGTTTAAGTGACTTGTTCCAGGTTGGTCAGTGGCATATCTCGAACCTACATCTCTTTGACACTGAAGCCACCTATAACCTCTGGGAAGTAGAAAGGAAAATGGCCACTTTCTGTTTCAAGTGGAACCTTTTCTGTCATTTTACATTTTCTATACAGAAGGAACTAACTTCAAATAAAGTTGGCCCCAAGGCCCCTTGATCAATATGCCAAAGCTGTAGGCAGTTTCGGCCCCCATTGATAGCATGAACTACCATTTGAGCAACTCTGAAGACAATGGAAATACAGAAAAAAACAGTTACCCTAACCTCTAGTCCCTTCGTAACAACTCAGAAATTCATAACAAGCTACAGGAAAAGGAAAATGAAGTACATAAAATATGAGCCTATTTTCCAGCTAAATTCATTGACTTATACAGACACATATATTTCAGTATCTGTTGTCCCTTTAAATTTCATTCATGGACACGAGGTATTTGCATCAAGGCAGGTAAAGCCCCTTGGGAATCTTCTAGTCCCAAATAATCTCCGTTAGGAATAATGAGAACCTGGGAAGGTTTCAGGGGAAGGAATGGCAACAGCAAAGTCTCTGAAAACCATGTTTTAGGAATTACTCAGAGACTCTAGCTTATTTTGCTATAAGAATTCAAAAGGGAACATGGACAAGCAATCTGGAGGGGAGCCAAGGCACCATACCCAATAGCTCCAGCCGAGCTCCCAGCTGACAGCCAGGGGCAATGGCCAGCTATGTGAGTAAGCGCCATTGTGGGTGAGTAAGCCCAGACTAGCCACCACCTACTGCAGCCACAACTGATACAGTGTGGCGCTAAAGAACTACTAGCTGACCTCTGTCAAACCACAGAATTGTGAACAATGAGAAGATGGTCCCTATTTTAACCCATGAACTGCTGGGGTTGGTTAAGTGGCAGCAGTTATCAGAAATAGACCACCAGTCAGAGGTAATTGGGATGCAGATTTATAAGAAGGAAAAAGAACTCTCTAACAAGTAGAATTATTATTATTGTTAGACCTGGCATAACCCACAGGAAGTAAACCATCCATTCTGGACTTGTTCAGAACAAGTAGGGTACTCATGTGGGCCTATGTGAGATATGGACTCTTCTAACCCTGTGTCTTCAATTGTATAAATTATTTTTCTGATATTATTCTGCTATCTTTAGGATTAAAAAATATCCTAAACCTCAGCTTGTAAACTTGCTTTTTGTTCTTCTCAGAAGCCTAAAAAATGTGTAATTGGTTGATATCCTGGGTAGTGCCATGTATTAAAAATGTATTATTGAATCAAAAGATACTTTGATTCATTTTAATTCACCAGATGCAAGGAATACAAAGAAAAATAGTCCCTGTCCTCTTGGAGCTTTCTATTAAATTGGGTGAGTGGGGAGTAAATAAATCAGTAACTGTAATACTCAGTGGAATCACAGTATGTACATGAGATCTAAACAATGCACTATAGGATAGAAATAATAATCCCATTTGACCAAGGCAGTTATAGGAGTCTGATGATGGCTACCATGAATCAAAATAAATTTTGAAATACAAGATCAATGGGAAGAGATGAGAAGGGGAATATTCCAGGCAAAAGGAAAAACTTGGGCAAAGGTCTAGGAGCAAGCATATATATGTTATATTTGGGGAATGAAAAGTTATTCACTTTGGCTGGATCATGTAGGAGATACTGGGCAGTTACAACAAGAGACAAGGATGAAAAGAGATCCCCAGAGCATAGTTTGAGAGTTGAAACCCAGATTGGGATCTGTGTGTAGTTTCAAGAACAATAAGGCAGGCTGCAAATTTTTCAGCACCTGAGATTGCATAATCCCTGCCAAGCTTTAGAAGGATTAATAGGGTAGTGGCTTGTAGAAGAGAATGGAAGAGTAAGAGTAAAAGGAATTAGAATCATACCTGGAGCCAGGGAGCCCATGAGAGCCATTACTGCATCTCCTCTTGGATATTCCATGGGTCTTTCAAACCTAAGATGGACAAGAGAGAGCTCTTCATTTTCCCCACCAGGTGTGTTATTTCCTTAGCTGTCCCTATCTCAGTAAACAGCACCACCTTCTACCCACTTTCTCTAGACAGAACCTGGAAGACACCTTTGATTTCTCCCTTCCCCTACCCCCACACCTGACCTATTGGGAAGTCTTGACACTAGCCCCAAAGGACATTTCTGTCTAACCATTTCTCTCCATTTTCCCTGCTAGAGCCCTAACCTATGGCACCCTAAACCTTCATTTGGGTTGAAATAACCTCCTAGGGGTGCCCCTCTTCTCACATTCTCCATGTAATAGCCAGCAAGATCTGGTCAGCATGCAAATCAGATCATATCAATCTCCTGTTTAAAATCCTCCAGTGGTAATGCACTGCAGTTAAAAAAAAATCCACACTTTATCTTGGCCTAAAGACCTTGCATATTGTGTTTTCTGCTCAACCCTCAGATTCTCTCTCTCTCCTTTCTCTCCATATCCATGATGCTGTAGCCTTTTTCTCTTACTGGAACATACCAGATTCATTTCGACTTCCAGGTCCTTTTGATTGCTGGGAACAAGTAATGATTCTGCTGGTAGAATATCAGCTAAGTATCTTTCTTTTATTGTGAATTTTTACAAGGCAGAGTCCTTATCTTATTCATTAAATCTATACGTAGCCTTCAACAACCATGTGGAAAGATTTTTGGTTTGTGGTTGCAGCAGCTACTGCGGAAACTGACTGAAATAAAAAGGGCCATCGTGTGGGAAGCACTGAATAGAAGACCCTCAGCTCACTTCCTCCCCTTTTCTTTCTGCAGCTACATTTGATTAGTGCACACTGTAATATCCAAGGTGGCAACGTGGAGGGAGGGGAGGAGTGAGGCCTGCCCAAGGCTCCATGGACTCCTCCATCTCCCAACTCCAGCACTGTCACCTTTTCCATCTGTTTTTCTAGAGAACTCTTGATTCATCCACATGTACAAAACTTCCATCCCTTTATCTTATTATAAAGGAATATATCCCCTGGAGCATATAAAGATCTCATGTTTCTCCCCTCCCCTTTTCTACCACATTTCCAAAACATATCTCCAACTAAACCATGCTTAAGATCACAGTACCAGCCAATTTGGCTCCTGAGGGCTATCTTCTTGGCTTGAAGAAAGCTGCCTTCTCACTCTGTCCTTACAAGGTTTTTCTTCAGTTCATATAAGTGGAGAAGTAAGACAAGCTCTCTGACATCCCTCCTCCTCCTCCTCCTCCTCTTCTCCTTCTTCTCCTTCTCTTTCTCCTTCTCTTTCTCCTTCTCCTTCATCTTCTTTTTGTACTGGGGATTGAACTCAGAGGCATTCTACCTCTGAGCTACATTCCAGCCCTTTTTATTTTGAAACAGGGTCTCACTAGGTTGTTATTGTTGCTGAGGTTGTCCTCAAACCTGTGATCCTCCTGTCTCAACCTCCCAAGTACTGGGATTACAGGTGTACACCACCATGTCCAGCTGCATTTCTTCTTATAAGGACACTAATTCAATCAGAAGAGACCTACCCGTATGATTTCATCTAAACCTAAAAACCTTCCAATAGTCTTATCTCCAAATATTATTGCACTGGGATTTTGGACCTCAATATATAAGTGTGTGGGAAGAGGGGGAGGAGGAGGCACAATTCAGTTCATAGCATCTTCTTTTAAAATTTGTCATTCCCAGCTGGATGTGATAGTGCACACCTGTAATCCCAGTACTTAGGAGTCTGAGACAAGAGGTTCACTGGTTCAAGATCAGCCTCATCAACTTAGAGAGACTCTCAACAACCTAACAAGATCATGTTTAAAAGAAAAAATAAAAAGGGTTAGGGGTGAGTTCAGTGGTAGAATGTGCCTGGGTTCAATCAATAGTATCACAAAAAATAACAATGATAATAATAATAATAATAATAATAATAATAATAATAATAATAATTTGTCATACCCAGAATAGTCAAAGAGACTTCTGTTTTCCTGACCTAACCCACTAGTCTCAGCATGAGAAAACAGGGGCAATGAAAGCAAATCAAGCCCTCAATGGGAGGCACAGGCTATGTTTCCTTCAAATTCACAGGGAAAAGTCACAAGAGACCCACCAATACCATGCCTTCCCACCCAAAGAGGCAATTGCCATTTTCAAAGGAATCAAGATGAAGCACCATCATAAAACAGGAGATTCTCACATTACTACGGTCTGAGATAGGCATGCTATGGTCTCTGCCATTTCCCATTAATAAGAACCAGGCAAAGACCCTGAGAGAAATGGCTCATCTTAGGCCTGGGACAAGAACTTTTCAAGATGAGCCTAGGCATCTCATCATACTGGAGAGTGAGGAAGTTGTCAGATACCTCTGGGGCATATGAAGATGGCAAAAGAGCTATCCTGAAGAGGATCCTTTGGGTCAAAACTGAGACAATTGAGGCAAGAAAATGATAATGCTCATGCTATGGTTTGGGTAAGTGTTCCCTAAAGTGTTCCATATGTTAAAGGTTTAGTCTCCAGCTTATGGCACTGTTTGGAGGTGATGGAATCTTTAAGAGGTGGAGCTTCATGGGAGGAGGTAATGAGTTTGTGCTTAGAACAATGAATATAAGACACACACACACACACACACACACACACACACACACACACGGAAATTATGATGTTTACATGCCCCGGTCACACAAAGTCAGCAGCGGGGATTCAAATCCCAGCTCTGCTACTTACTAGTTGAGCCACTTAGGACAAAACACTTATCTTTTTATTACTCATTATGTCCATTTTTGTGTGCAAAATGGAGATGATAATAATACCTGTCTCCATTTGCTTTGGGGATTGGTGCATTGGAACACAAAACAGTTAACATACTTAGTTTATATCTGGACAAAGTATCACCAACGATGAAAGTTTTGAAATAATTCACCTAAGTCTGGTCAAATTCCTATTTTATACTGCAAATTTAAATGTTTTTAAATGCAGTTCAGGATGAAAATAAAGTTGCTGGCAGTCTTGTACTTCTAAAACTTTCTCTTTTCCATTTGTTTTTTCAACCCAATAAGCCTATTTAAAACAGTTCCTAACTCTGATGCTGGAAATCAATTGGAGATGTGGATAAATTTCAAAGCAATGCAGATATTTTAGGACATCAAGGGACTTTGGAAAATAATTTAGTCTGACCTCTAATTTTCAGATGATGAATTAAAACTAGAGAGGTTAAATGATTCATCCCAGGCCACACAACTGGAGGCAGAGTGGGGACTGAAATCCAGTTCTCGTGACTCATGTGCTGGCCCTTTCATCTCCAGAATGGCAGCCTCCAGCAAAACCGTCCAGAAAAACATTTACTGCACAGAATTTCTAATTTACATAATGAACTCAACCCCTCTATAAATACAAATTAGAGCTAGGAACAAGAGGCCAAAGCAATAGTTCAAAAATGACTGTGTTCTTATAAATCCACTAAAATTATTCATCTGAAAAATAAATGAATGATGATTTAACTAGCATTTTAAACTTTTAAAAATGTATGCTCTAAGCAAGGTGCCGGACTACTTTCACACAAAGGAATGGACTTCTACCCTTGAACTGTGACTTGTCACTTATTAAGTTTTCTTTTGAAGTCTTTGTGATTCTTCTCTACAACAATCAATTAACTTAATGCCGTGTTTTAAATTATACATCTTAAAGAGATTCTATTTTAAGGTAACTTGACTCAAAGAACTAGTGGTATGTTAAGGAGGTGGTTATTTGCCTCTTTATAATTAACTCAGTTTTTTGAAGATTGAGTGAAAAAGACCTAAATATCACAACTGGGTCATTTATGTTGTGATATTTGTGTATAATTGTGTGGAACTATCTGAGTCAGTTTTCTTACTTAGATAAAAGGAAAGCCAAAGATATGGTTTTATTTCTCCATGTTACCTTTTCTGGTGAAGGAAAGAGATGTAGGAAAAAGAAATTTTGCTGCAAGGCAAACTGGAGGGAAAAAAAAATAAAACATTTCCTAATGTGGAACATAATTGTTTTTGTATTAAAAATATGTTGGGTAGTTGAATTCAAGAGAAAAGCCAATCTAACTGAGCTGGATTATGTTAAAAGATTCTATTATCTCAAAGACTTGGTATCCATGGCAACTGAGACATCTCGATACTTGCTTTTTCCTTTCTTAGTGAGGGAAATTCAGGAGCTTGCCATTTCTTGATATCCTTATACCATGGCTAATATATTACTCTTTGAATGTGGTGTTTTAACAAACTCTACTTTTGTTTCACTTTTAAAACTGAGTCAACAAAGAGAAGAAATATCAGCATCTACCCAAAGCACAGAAATCAAAAACTAGCTGACAAGGCTGGAGGGTGGTGTGGTTGCGATAGCACTTCCAAGGAAGAAGGGAGCTGCTCTCTGGGCTTCATTCTGGGCTGGTTGATGTCCATGGTAGAGAAGCATGTACCTGAGCTATTAGTAAGCTATAGGCCCCTGGTCTTCCTTTACACAGCCTTTGCTGGTCTGAAAGGGAGTCCAGGTAAAGTGGACACCCTCACACAGCCCAAAGATACTCAAAACGGAAGGTCCATCCATTGCAACTGTGTGCTTTTCACATGTATAACTGATTGCTGTTACTGGATAATAACTATTCATTCCTCAGACACATGCTGTATATCTGTATGCACCAGACACTGTGTAAGGTTTTAAGGATGTTGGATGTGGATGAGACAGTTCTAGTGACAAAGACATAAATTTTGCATAGAATCTAGGTATCAAATTTTTTATTGACAGCAAAGAAGGATCATTAACATCTCTTTATGGTGGGCAAGTAATTATTTAATACTCTTAGGACCCAGTACAGTTTCTTGCCAACAACTGACACATAATATATGCTGGCTGAATAAAAGATCTCTAAGGAATTATCAGAATGAAATTAACAAACAACTTCAAAATTATTTGTAGTAGAGAGATCTTCAAAACACAAAGCTTTGTTAAAAATCTTTCTATAGCTGCAGGGATTGTGTGAAGGGGGGTTATGGGGGACTGAACCTAGGGGTATTCTGCCACTGAGCTACATTCCAAGACCTTTTATTTATTTTGAAACAGGGTCTTGCTAAATTGCTGAGTATCTCACTAAATTGCTGAGGCTGACCCTAAGCCTATGATCCTCCTGCTTCAGCTTCCCAAGGACTGAAATTAAAGATTCATATGAGCCACCATGCTTGGCTGAAGTTATAAGAAAAAAAAAGAAAAAGGAAAGGAAATAAAGAGGAGAGAGAGAGAGAGAGAGAGAGAGAGAGAGAGAGAGAGAGAGAGAGAAAGAAAAAGAAGAAGAAGAAGAAGAAGAAGGAGGAGGAGGAGGAGGAGGAGGAGGAGGAGGAGGAGGAGAAGGAGGAGGAGGGAGAGGAGGAGGAGGAGGGAGGAAGGAAGGAAGGAAGGAAGGAAAAGAAGAGAAGAGAGGAGAGGAGAAGAGAAGAGAAGTTGCAAAGTGCAAACTACTCAAGTTTGGGAGCCAAACACACAGTTTGAATGACATCTGTTCATTCATTCATTTATTCATTTGCTAATTTATTCAACCAATGTTCATCTTGCCTCCCTGAGCCCAGAGCTCTTCTGGGCACCAGCACTTGGCACAGATGGAGACACATTCAGTCACTGTTCTCATGATCTATTCTCTCCATAGGACTGGCCACCTCCAACACACCCTATGATTTACTTATTTATTAAGCTTATTGATGGTTGTCTGTTTCCACTTAAAAAACTGTCAGTTCTACGAAGACATACAATTTTGTGCTTTCCTTCCTGAAGTATCCCAAGTTCCTAGAATAGTGTTTGGAATGTTGCAGGTATTGAACAAACATTTGTCGAATTAATGAGTCATGGAGCTTACTTTTTAGTGAGGGACAACATAAGTTTTTCTTTTTGTTTTCATGCATTATAATCACACATCACAGTGAAGTTAAGAGTGATAGAAACACACATGCACATAGCACTTGTGTGGTTCCCTCCAGGGCCCATCCTGCTTCCTCCCCGCCCTCTACATAATATTAAAATGGATACTGATAGCCTCGCATATGAACATAGGACTATCTGAACTGCTTCCAACATCAAATCTCCCCTTTCACCTCCCCATCTCTCTCCCTAAATCCCTTTCCACTATTTTTCTAGCATTTCCCCTTATTTATCTGAAGTCCTCTTTGTTTCCCAATTATTCTCTAGTTTCCACATATAGTGAAAACATATGGCAAATACTTAGGAATATATGTAGGGCGCAACCACAAATTCCTATGCCACCTTTCTCTAAATATGACAGCAAGAACTCTTCGTCACTATTGGACTTAGAAAGACAGCATGTTTTAAGTAGGATATGCAAATACTTTGGAACCCTGGGAAGACTGCAGGCCATTAAATACAAGAACGCCTTCTCATCTCTATCTCTGAATTTCTTCTGTTTCAAAGTGTCAGGGAGGCAACTCTGCAGGCACATTTATCATTCTCAATGTGACTTCAGCACATCAATAAATGTCACAGGCGACTCAATGACTAGGTGTCCTCCCCTCGCTGCCCTTCAAAAACCCACACTGGCCAACATTTTCCTAAGTTTGAGTACTATGCTATTTATGTGGTTTTTTTTTTCCCTATATTCCTCATTCCTCTTTCAGCAACCCTTCATTTATTTTTTAAGTAGTGCTATCAGATATAATTTACACACCACACAATTCACTCATTTAAAGCCTGCACTTTGGTTTTTAGTATATCCACAAGTATGTATAACCATCTCCATAGTAAACTTCATGACATTTTTATCACATCAAGAAGAAACCCTATATCCCTTCGTTATCACCCTCACATCTACCCATTCCCTCACCTCTCTTAGGCAAACTCTAAGACAGGGTCTTGCTAAGTTGCCCAGGCTGGCCTTGAACTTGCAATCTGCCTGCCTCAGCCTCCCAGTAGCTGGGATTGCAGACATGCTCTATCTCACCCAGCTAATTTTGAGGGTTTTGTAGATTTCCTTTATCAGGATGACACAATTTCTTTGTGCTCACTTGTTGAATGTTTCTGCCTTATTTGCTGGGATACCATAGACTCACATTTCTTCCCAAATTTTTGTAGATTTTCTCGTATAGATGTTTTTCCATTTGCTGTTTGCCCTTAGGAGCATTTTCAGAGACTTTATTTATTTTTAATGATTTTCATCAGCTTCTCTGTGGAGCAGGTCAGCTGAGTTCCTTACACTACAACACAGGAAGTCCAGTAACCCTTCATTTGAACAGGCGTTTTCATAGCTAGCTTACAGCAGATTGGCTATGACATATATGCCATCCACTCATTAATGCTAAATGGGGTTGCAGAAACAGTGGCATGCTGTAAGATCCCCAATTAATAGTGACAGGATGTTTATGGTGAAATTCTGATCGGCTCCGGTGAGATCACAGGCACTAAGAAAATAGCTCATAGAAGGTTTCAGTTTGTTGGTAATTAGGTAGACACTATACAGTACCACGAATGATTAAACATCTAAAACTCCACCTTTGAAGAAGCTGCAAGTCAATTAGCCTTTTTATCTTTCAGAAGCAGCCTGAAAAATGGATTTTAATTCAAGCCCAGCTTGATTTCTGGGCCGTGCAGAATAAGAGATGTCGATGATATAAAATGAGAAACCATTGATTAAATCTCATCTGAGTTTTAAAAAGTTAAATGCTTAGAAAAGCTCTAGTCATTTGCGGTAATCACGTTTACATCTACCTTGATGGGAATGAGGTAGCTCAGAATCTCAGAGTGATGCTCAGCTCTGGAAGGGATTTCATATTGTACAAATCCAACGGAGGCGCTCAGCAGAGGACCTGCTGCTACATCATGAATATTAAGAACACCGAGTCCTTTTGTTGCAATTGCACCCTCCTTTGATGCTAAAATCCAAGAATTATTGAAGTTTGAAGTAGAAAAGCTTGCAATTTCTAAAGATATTTCAGGAGGAAGCAAATATTTCATCTTTGACTTTTAACTTTAACTATTGTTTTTTCCCCTGCTCTTAATGGACTTAAAAATCATTTTTAGACTCCCCAATATGATGTAAATTTTACAATGCACAAATTTTAAAAAATAAAATCAACCAGGAATCAAAAACATCATCTTCATAATATTTTTTTTTAATCTTTTAAGCAGAAGATATACAAACAACAGGATTTGACATTTAGTTCATTAGGTTATAACCATGATTTCCCACCCTGGTGCCTGTGGTTCCCAAAGAGGGCACTCTTCCCAGAAAATACCTACCCCTACATCAGTGTCCACAGCCACCATGGAATGGTATTTTTGTATTTTGAAAAATCACCTCTTGAATCCTTCCTTAGAATTCAAAAGCACCATATTGGTTTTCTTTGCACATACAAATCAAGTAATAATGTCCATGAATTACATGGACATGAATACACATGCTTACTATGTACCAGAATCTGTTCTAATAGCTTCTTGTATGTTCATTAATCGTCACAACCCCCATATAAGGAATATAAGGCACAGAAAGATAAAGTAACTTCCCATGGTGGCACAGCTGGTAAATGGCAGAGCTGCAGTTTGAGGCTCTGGCAACCACGTCAGTGTGCCACCTCCTGACGACTAATACTTTCTATTGTTTCTTTGGGCAGCAGTGATCAGTAGAGTGGTCCAAACAATAAAGTCAGAATGGCTGACCAGTTAACTCTTGGTGAGGGTCTTATATGCATAAGGCATGTAAGAATTATGTTGCAACAGTGGGCAGGTAAAAGTAGTATACCGATTACAAAAGCCTTGCATGGTATCTTAGGTGTCAGGCTGAGACGGCTGAATCCATAAGTACCACTAGATACTGACACGTTTTCCAGGGAACAAATAAATTTATGGAGATTCTGATATTTCTATCCAAAAACAACTTTTAGATCTTTTACCAGTACAATAAAAAAAAAACATTTTAAACATTAACAATGAAAACAAAATTCTGGAAGCCCGTCCCAAAATGTAAATGACTCTATCATCGCATTCAAAGCCACTAATTTCCAGTTCAGAAAAATAGTAAAACCCCAAGGCCAGCTGTATAGGAGCCAGCACCAAACTGAGAAGATTAATTGACTCTGTAAAGAAATGATCAATCATCTGTCAAGAATTAGTACTTGTTAATGTGAAAAACATCATTCAGTTGAGTTTGTAGTCATAGACCTGGCAGCTATGTCTAACCTAAAATTATCATTCATTCAATTTAATTAATAAGCTCTTTGAGGAACAAAGATGACATCTCACACATCTTTGTGTACCTATTAGTGTCTGACATATAGTAGGCGATCAAAGCACCTCTAATAACTTGGATTGATGCACTAGTCACTGTGACATGTTGGAGCTGTACATTATACCTAATTTGTAAAATATATCAACACTGAAGATCTTTCAGTTGCATGATTTGAGGAAATCACTTCTTTGCTACACCTGTGCTTCCTCATCAGGAAAAAGGAGAGTTGGATTGGATCCAATTGGAGGAAAGGGTTCTTTCCGGCTCTAAAAGCCTAAATTCAGACCAGTAGCCTATGCCTCAGTAAGGAGAAGATTGAATGTCAAGGTCATGTACTGAACTTACCTTGGAGGCTGAGTTAATGTTAGCTCTGTTTGAGGTAGAGGGTGACAGGAAGTTGGCAGCCAATTTATAAATAGTGAAATGTACAAGTTTTCACCCTTTAAAAATCACAAGTTGGTCAGGGAAGCAATATCCATATGTGAATAAAGAATGAAAACCCCTGGGCTGTTGAAACCCTTATCCTGTGCATGCTTCTTAGGCTCCAGTTAAAAGGAACAGAAGAAAAATATCATATCCTCCAGTAGAGGGAGCCAGATTTAAATGTTAACCAGACCACAGAGCTAAATGTTAATGTTCTCTGATGATGTTTGCCAGATCTAGAAAGAAAAAATATGAATTTGATACTGAATCCTCATTTCTGGGTCTTACGTAAAAAGCAAAACTATTTATGAGACCAATACTAATTCTCTAAGCCAATATTTTTCCCAGTAATAAATATTTGCACTTTTTTTTTAAACCCTTCTCTATTAATTTCATTAGAAGTGGTAGGATTTTTACATACATGTATTTAGCCTGTGGATATATAAGCTCAATTTGAATATAACATAATATTTATGAACGTGAATCTGTAGTGACCTTATTTGTAAATAGAGTTGATGTATATTTAATTAGATGAGTCATACTGAAGTAGGATGAACCTCTAATTCAACTCCACTGATATCCTTATAAACAGGTGGAATTTGGACACAGACATGCACACAGGAAGAACAGCATATGAAGATGATGTAGGCGGAGATAAGGGTGAGGCCAGTGAACCATTAGAAGCTAGGAGAGAGGCAGAGATCAGGCTCCCTCAGCAGGAACCAAACTACAAACACCTTGATCTCAGACTTGTGGCTCACAGAACTGAGAGACAATGAAATGCAGCTGTGTAAGCTACTAAGTTTGTGGTACTTTGTTACCACAGCCCCAGCAAACTGATACAGTTTTTTTCCTTATCATGTGGTACTGAGAATAAAAGGATTCTTTTTAAACTTCATCAATTTTTCATTTTAATTCTTAAAACAAAGTAACCTTTTAGTATTCCAAAGAAATGTAAATGCATTATGTAAATGTAAATGTAAAAGATAAGAAATGTAAATGTAAATGTAAAAGATAAAGAATAAGAAAACAAAATATATCATATTCCTACAAATCATACCTTACCTCTGTTAAGAATATATTGTATATCTTTTTAGATATACACTTATAGACATAAATACAATTTTTACCAAAATTACACTATATTGTGGATATTCTGCTTTATTTGCTAAGTGATCCTAGTATTTTACAGTTGTCTATTTATATAATCTATGGTTTTAGAGATAGGCTAGTTCTTTCTCAGTGCCACCCCTATGTTTAATAAATATTTGTGGAATGAGTGAATAAAGAAATGGACAACATACATGTCTAACAATAGAGCCTTTTTTTTTTTTCTTATGATGCTGGTGATGGAACCCAGGGACATTCTACCACTGGGCTCTATCCTCTTATCTTTTTATTTTTAGAAAAGTTCTAAGTTGCCCAAGCAGTCCTCCAGCTTGCAGTCCTCCTACCTTAGCCTCCCAAGTTGCTGAGATTACAGGGTACACCACCATGCTTGGCCCTATTTCTAACAAAAACACTGTCCTACATAAAAATTGTTTACTATTCAGAAAGCATTTGTAGTCCATACTTAAGTAAATTTCAGAAGGCACAAGTCTCTCCAGCTCAATTTTTCTTTGATATTTTATTTTATTGAAGTATAACATAAAAAGTGAAAAAAAGCATAAGCTTACATACAAAAATAAGATATTGCACCCAAGAAAATTAATTTATGGAAAAAAAACAAAAAACAAGTTCCACATCTCAAGACTTGGGAGATTTGTCTGTTCTCTCCCAATTATGCATTCACTCAATCATTTCTTTACATCAGCATGGATTCACAGACATTTATTTTCTACTTTGGGTTAGAAGCCAGCACTATTTATTTTTCTGCTCAAAGTATATTCCAGCTATGACCATTTAGAGCTCTTTCAGTTGACTCTTGTAGCCTTTGGACATATCTTCCTCAAATTCAGTGTGTGTGTGTGTGTGTGTGTGTGTGTGTGTGCGCGCGCGCGCGAGCACGCGTGCGTGCATGTTTACTATCTAGAACTACAAGATGACCCAGGCTCATCTTCTACACTTCCTGCTACATCCTAGAATCAAACATTTCACCCAGGTGCTCTCCTATCACAAACCCTTTAATGATGTGTATCATTTCAAGCTGGGTTGCTGATGTACATTTTTTACTATTTAGTTCTAAAAGTAGAGAAAAGTTTAAAAATTTCACCACTGATATTTTTCCCCATGAATAATCTCCACCTCCACCTTTCATTAACTGCATTTCAGAGAGGAGACAATCCGGTGATCCTCAATTCGGAAAATCTCTTTTCTCTATTTCAAGACTTCAATGGATGTAAGCCTGTCTTCAGAAAAATCCAATATTCTGTACCATGCCATCTGTCTGGCAATCCCTTGAGATCATTTTCTCTGCCTGACTTCTCTAAAGTGAGAGGCATTAAGTTTGCCTCTGCGTCTACTTCATCTGCTGTATTTTATCATCTCATCTCGCCTTTCAACTATACATTTCCTTGAGTTTTTTCTTTTCTTTCACAGCCACTGTTTTGCTATTCAGTAAAAACCAGAAACACCAACAACTTCTTTTTCTATTTTCCTGCTTTATAAAAGAGATTTTTGTACACTCCATCAAATTTTAAAATAATTATGGGAAAGAGACCTCCTGAAAAGAAATACTCTTTATGATTTCTCTGGCTTCTCTTCTTTAACTGGCTTGAACAGAAAATGTTTTCTGATTTCTGTATTTGCTGGAGTCTTTTTAGAGCTATTCCTTTGTATGATGTACTTCAACTTTTAGAAAGCCACAATACACATGTGCAGTTTAAGTCATGACTAAGAACCTTATGAACTCTCTTGTTAATATACTACCTGAAGTAAACATACTGGGAGTGTGTATACATTTATAATAAAAATGTGAACCAAATTCATTTAAATAATACAAATACAACTGGGCATGCTGGTGTATGTCTGTAATCCTAGTACTTGGGAGGCTGAGACAGAAGGATTGCAGGTTTACAGCCAGCCTCAGCAACTTATATAGCAAGGCCCTCTGTAACTCAGTGAGAACCTGTTTCAAAACGAAAAAATAAGTAAATAATAAAAATAGGGCAGGTGGTGTAACTTACAGGTAGAATGTCCCTGGGTTCAATCCCCAGTATAAATGAATAACTAACTAACTAAATAAATAAATATTTTAAAGAATAGAATATAGAAAAATGCTCTCACTGTAATTCATTATCTCTCCCAATTTTCCAATTACAACATGAATTTCTTCTCTCCCAAATCTTTGCTCCAGGTTATTCCTTTCTTTTTCTTTTCCTATTTGATGATTCTACCCATTTGTTTAGGCTTAAATTCAATTCAATTTTTTTCCGATAGTTCTTGAGCTTAGCTTATGAATTTATCCCATAGAATCTTAGATTCTAATACAGTGACACTTAGGAGGTACTTATATGAATTTGACTAAATGTTAAGGAAAAAGACTCATGTTAAATTCTTAGACTTCTGTTGTTACACAGAATAAAATAATTATAACCTACAAATACTCAATTCTGCCTACATATTAAAATGATAGTTGAAACCACAGACCATTAAGTTCTAGTGGTAGTAATGAAAACTTTAAGTGAAATGTGACACAAGTAGTTCTGAGAATTTAAAATAGAGGGGATTAGTCTTCATTCTTTGCTAAGAAAGATAAGGGAGAAAGTATAGATTATAATGTGCCAATCACCTTAATGTTTCAGGTAAATTTATGCTTCATTTCATCATTTTGAAGTTGGATTTCTGTCTTAATCTACTTACTAAAAGATATATTTAGAGTTATTTTTTCCCTCAGTACTAGAATTGGGATTTTAAAAACTTTACCTATGTATGTGATACTTATTAGGCACTCAGTAAATTTTAATTTTGTCCTAAACCCTTATTTCATAATTGTTTAGTTCAATGTTTTTCCTTAAATATGAGTAGCTTAGTATATATTAATAGGTATTCTTTACAAAAGTGATGCTGGGATGAAAGAAACCTGGGAAATGCTGGGTTAAATGGGGCATAACTGTCTTCTGTTTAACAGAAGGGTCTTTAATATTTGCATGTGTAGTATAAATGCTCCACAATAAGGATTCTCCAAAAGTGTTTGGCCACAGAACATTTTTTTTCTTCCAGAAACATCTATTGATGCCCCCAGACCAAATTTTGGGAAGGGGTAGATTAAATGAGAAAGAAATTTAAAATTACAGATAGGACAGCAATTAGGAAACAGGAGGGCTTAATTTGGAATGGAAGACTACTATTTTGAACATGGGTTTCCTTTCCTGCCTGGTGGGGATGAGTAGTCTATGTGAGACTCCAGCTCAGGAAAGAGGTCAAGACTAGGGTTATTGATTATTATTGAGTTGAAGACTTCTACCACATAGTCCCAACACCTTGACCCATTGCAGTGATACCTGAGATGGGTCACAGGTAACTTACTGATAATATTAGTTAAAATACCAAGTCTGAAAAAGATCTACTTTTTCAAAGAAAATAATAGGTGTTAAAGACTTTATGTAATGACATGAAGAAGAAAACTTCTTTTCTCAACAACTGGTGAATGAATGAATAATAAGTCCACTGAGGGTAGAAGCTGGCTAATTTTTCCAATTCCTTCTTCCCTTTTGAAAGATTATTATTAAAACCCTGCTAAAACAAATGTATGAATAATATAAATTAATTATATTAATTAACTAATTATATGAATCTTAACGAAGGCCATTCTGATTGTAGGATTACAGTTGTATTAATTACCAATGCATCCACTTATACCAGCATATGATTATGCAAACATCTTTATGCTAATTCCTTTATCATTTCTTAGTGCCCACAATGTTTTTGATACCAGTGGCCCCATGATGAGTAGACATGGTCCTCACTTTCCAAGAACACATGTGAAATGGCCTTAAGACAAGCAGACAAGTGCCATGAAAGAGACATGCAAAAATCACAAACATTTTAAGAGAGCAACTAATTCTGGACTTGGGGGTAGGACCAGGGAGTATTTCAGAGGGGCAGAGTATTTCTCAAAATAGGAAAAATCAGCCACATTTCTGTGTTTTGAGCATCTTTGCTTCTTTATCACCCATATGTCTTTAACACTTTAATTCCATTTGGTAAAAACAGCTGATAAATACCAGGAAAAAACAAGGCTTTCACATGAATACAAATCAAGCAGACTCAGACAGACTGCAAGAAAAGTGTAAGCTGGCTCTCTGTTGGGAGGATGAGGATGGACCAGGGATTGTGGGGCCATTTGACCAACTGGCCACAGGCAAAACACCAGAAAGTCACAGGCTAAATGAACAGTGTCTGCTTAATCAGTAAGAACTGTGTCACATTTGCCTCAATGGTGAGCAGATGAAGAGTGCTGGAATTGGTTTCAGGGGATCTTGGTTCTAATTCTAGAAACTCACTTACCAGAAACTTGATATTGGACTTTTCAGCTTCCTAAACTGTGAGAAAACAAATTTCTGTTGTTTGAGCCAATCGAAAACTTTTTGTTATGGCAGCCCCAAGTGACTAATACAACAATGTACTTAAGTCTCCCGGGGCCCCTGTTTGCTCATCTGAAATGTGGGATGGTGGTGAGTCAACAGTTGCTAAGATTTCTTACATATCTAGCACGATGACTACAGTCCCCATCAAATCCCTAAGGTTTCTCTAAAATTATACTGTCTGCATCCTTGTTATTTCATATACTGAAAATATTTTTATCTGGAATAAGGAAAAACATCATGCTGACCAAATACAGTGCAACTATCTGCCACAGATAAATCAAAGTCTATAAAAAGATACACACACACACACACACACACACACACACACACACACACACACACATTATAGGGCTAGCATTGCCTAAACTTCAGCCATTTGAGTTTTATGTGAGATATGACTATTACCTATATTTTTATTCATTTACTGTTTGTCTTTAAAGTGGAGAGTAGAATAGTGGTCACCAAAAACTAGGAGGAGAAAGGGAGAAAAAGAATAGAGGGAGATTGGATAACAGGTGCCAAAATATAGTTAGGTCCTATAGCACAGTGGGAAGAATATGATTAAAACAGTTCAAAATAGCTAGAAAAGAAAAAGTTGAATATCCCCAACACAAATAAATTATAAATGTTTGAGGTAGTAAAAAAGCTAATTACCCTTATTTGATCCTTATACATTATATACTTGTATCAAACATCATACTGTACAACATAAATAAGTATAATTGCTGCTCGTCAATTAAAACATTTGTTAAAAAAGGAAAAAAACCTTTAAACAGAATTCAAGTTGGCTCACTTTAAAAAAAAACAATCACATACTAAACCATCATAAGCTTGACTGGCTAGTTTTATTCATTTTTTTCCTAATAATTATTAAAATAAATGCACCATCCAACAAAATAAAAGCACCACTAATACCACCTAGAATTGCGTAGTATACCTTCAGTGGTACACATACTAAACTTTGAGAAATGAAAGGATAGCTTATGAAAATAACGATATAAACACTTGTCCAGAATATAAGATTTTGTGTTTAAAGGAACCTACCTAGCTGGACATGGTGACACATACCTGTAATTCTAGTATTTTGAGACAGGAAGATCACAGGATCAAGGACAGCCTTAGGAACATAGCAAGACTCTCATCAACCTAGCAAGGCCCTGTTTCAAAGCAGAAAATAAAAAGGGCTGGAGGTATAGCTTAGAGGTAGGATGCCCCTGGGTTCAATCCCCAGTACCATAGGTAGATAGATAGATAGATAGATAGATAGATAGATAGATAGATAGATAAGGGAACCTACTTCCATTGCTTTTATTAAGACAGGAAATCACCAACTCTTACATCCATTATTCTTTCATTAGCCAGAGAATCTGATACAATACATTATTTTAAAAAGGGAACAATAGGACTAACAGTCATTGAGTAGAGTTTTTGTTTAACATCTGAATTAGCATAAATCCCACTCTCGTCATGCCAAGTGTTGATGCCACATCTTTTGGAACCATCTAATTCTGTGAACTGAGAATGGCATTTTCTGTGAACTATTGAGTAATCATCTTGACAGAGATAACCCTATGGGGAGAAAAAAGAGAACACTGAGTGACTAAAGTATTTAGAAAGAAGGAATCTTCAAAAGTTGATCTTAATATATTAATCTTATGATCAAAGGTAAATTTTCAACAATTAATTAATTTGGTCTCTCAGCAAATGCCTCAATGGATAGCTGTTGTATTTTTTAGTAGTTTGAATCCTGAAAGAAGAATCTAGCCCATAGTTTTGTATTTATAAAATTGAAAAGGTAAAATTGTTCTACATGTAAAATTTTTCTAAACCCTAAGCACACACATAAAGGTCAATTTAAATTTTATGATCATCTAAATGAGGCCAAATTAATTACAATTTAACGACCATTTAAAATTTTGCTTTTATTATTGTTATTAATATAGGTCATAATCATTTTAAAGAACAATATCTTGGACTACATCTTTAACAATTGCTTCCAAGTGATACTTCCTACAACAGTGGTAAGTGCCAAGCTCTAAGATTCATTCCTATGAGAAATTTATCTCAACATAACCCAATATAAAGACGTTGATCCGTAGGTCACTTCATAACAGCTTCATTATTATAAAACAAGACATTATCATTGACTATTTCCAAAGGAAATATTGATTCAGAGTACACCAGGGGTGATGGCAGATATGGAACATAAAGCCTTTTAACTGATTATCTAATTTCTGTTTTAAATTGCTTCTAATTTTAAAGCACTAGGACTATTGAAATTAAATCACCAAAGCAATAAAACAATGAAAGAACACCAAAGTAGTTCTAATCTTAGATTGGTTTTGTTGAAAATCTTAACTATATGTTCAACCATAAGAGTGTCCATTTATTTATTGAATGCCCACTATGGGTGGGATACAGTACTGGAGTGTTTCTATCTTTTAATCTATAACTGGACCCTGAGGTATGAATTATTTCCCCCACTTCATACATAAGATGATTTGCTTAAAATCTCAGAGAGAGAGAATTTTTAAAAGCCAATAATAAGTGACTAAGCCAGGACTACAAGGTCTATCTGACTGTAAAGCCCATTGTCCCTCCAGAAACTTTTAATAATTAAGAGATTAAGAGAAGCCAGGGGTGGTGGCGCATGCTCATAATCCCAGTACTTGGGAGGCTGAGATAGGAAGATCACAGGTTTGCGGCCAGCCTCAGCTACTTAGTGAGGCCCTCCGCAACTTAGTGAGACCCTGCTTCAAAATAAAGAATATAAAATAGGACAGGGGCTATAGCTCAGAGGTAGAATGTCCCTGGGTTCAATTCTCAGTACCCCAAAAAAAAACCAAAGAGAGAGAGAGAGATTGATTAAGAGAAATAGGGACTGGACTATGAAATCATAAAGCCACATAATGTCCACAGTATGTACATTTTGGACTTTGACTTTTGCTGTTGTCACTGGAGTTATTTCTTGGGGAATTTTTGCTGGTTGGTTGGTTGGTTGGTTGGATGGTCAGTTGGTTTGATAGAGAAATTTTAATGAGATTTTAGCATTATTCACCCAAACTGTCTCCTCAGAGGAAGGTGGCATCTTATTCCCATACCGACTGAGGTCAAATGCAAGCTTTTTTTGCATCTCATAGGCAGACAGAAAGGTATATTTTTATGAGGGAAGTAACAAGTTGAAATGTTGTATTTTAGAAAAAAATGATTCTAGCAGCAAAAGTATTAAAGATTAGAAATGGAAAAGACTGGATTCCAGATCTGTGATGAGAATTGGATCTCAAAAACTCATATGTCATCAATTTATGGATGGGTAAACAACTGTAGTCTATAATACAATGCATCATTATTTGGTGCCAAGAAAAATAAAATACTGATACATGCTACAACATGGGTGAACCTTGAAAGTCTTATGCTGAGTGAAAGAAGCTAAATCAAATGACCACATTTTATATGATTTTATATATGAAATGTCCAGAGAAGGCAAATCCATAGACAGAAGAGTACCTTAGTAGTTGTCAAAGAACAGGGAAGATGGGGAGTCATGGGAGTGACTGCTCATGGGTATGGAGTTTCTTTGGGGGGGTGTTGAAAATATTTGGAAATTGTGTTAATGATTGTATAGCCCTGTGATAGACTAAAAAGCAGTGAAATATACACTTAAAAGAGGTGAATTTTATAATATGTGGAATTGTATCTCAGTAGAGCAGTTATTTTTAAAAAGAATGAATACATTGAGAGGGAAAAATTCTAAAGTCACTGGTATATTAGCAAACCAACTCTAAAAACAAACAAACAAAAAAGCAAAAAATCCAATTTGTAACATTTGCCAATTTCTGGAGGATAAACACTTCTGCTATGGCTGACCAGGTGACCAGAATGAAACAGTGAACACTGAGTTGGGTAGTAAGACATGAGTTTAATCATCTCAAGCAAACTGTTATGGGCTGGCTCCAGCTCACCTCAGAATCGACTTCTCTCATTTACTAACATGAAGCTACCGCAGACTTTGAGTAAGATTGGCCCCAGTCCCAGGTCTAGAGCAGAAGCTAATTGGCCTAATAAAATGAGCATCATCTCACCCCATTCTCAAAATGTTCAGTTAAGTGTGTGACTTGACTGTGTCCAAACAGATAAAGGCCCAGGACTTTTGTTCAATGGTTTGGGTTAAAGAGTTCTTTTTCCACTATTGGACGTAAATGAGGAAGCATCTAGCCCCGGTTGCTATTGGCATTGTTCCTGTAACCAGTTTAGCATGAAATCAACACCTTCAAAGGCAGATTTGAGAGTAAGAAAAATGATTCATTGCTGTATCAATACTTTCCTGAAGTCCAACATTCAAAAAAAAAAAAAAAAAGTGAGCCAGTAAATACTTTAATTGCCTATTCAGTTTAAGCTGGGTTGTGTGCATTTTATCCAAAGGGTCCTAATTAACATATACCTGAATGATAGACAGTGTTGGAATACTGAAATAGTTAAAACCAGAGCAAGAAAATGAGTTTAAACCAATGGAACAGGGCATATACAACAAAATAAGAATGAAGGTGAACAGTAGATTCACGAGGAAGCAGACAACTGGGAATCAGAAGGCTGCAAATATGTAGTAGGAGAACAAAGCAGCACTAAAAAAATTGGAACAAATTGCTAGGAACCTGGAGGATATAATTTATCATAAAGAAGCAGAGTGAGTATGCTTTTCAAATTTTAATACATATGGCATCAAGTAGAATAGAAAAAAAGCAAGTGTACTAAGAACAACCTTAAAGGACCTTAATATTGACTGCAGCTTAGACACATGGCAAAATTGAGATGGTTGGGAATCTGGGACAAGCAAGTAATTTGTTGTACCACTCAAAGCAATACAGAGGAGAGTCATTTGAAAATTATTAATATGTTTTCCCCTTTCAGTGTATGGAACCACTCATTTGCCCAAGAGGAGATTAAAATTTGTTTCAGATACATGCCAACCAAAGAGCAACATGCAAAGTAGGGGTTGTTTTTTCAGCAAGACAATAGCCTTCTAATCCAACACACAGTTTTAAGGACCTTAGAATATCAATAATCAAATATCAGATCATGAAGTTCTCCAAATATATAAGGGAAACATCCTTTGCTCCTAAGGCTTAGAGAAGAGTTAGAGAGAGAAGGAAGGTAGGTAAAAGTCTGCTTATCTGGGGAATTGTAGGAAGGAAAGAAGGGAAAAGAAAGCAGGACAGCCAATAGGGACCCTGTGTTTTCCAATTTTTCTATTCCTGGGAAAGCAGGCAGAGGCCCTTTATCTTGGACAGAGAGAAGTGCATTAGATAAATGAGAATAATGACATAGAGGATCTCCTGGCCCCATCCCTGCAGACTACTCTTGAAATAGAGCATCTCACAGACTGACATGGTTAGGCAGAAAGATCCTCTAAGATTTATCTATCCCGAGCCACTTTGGACATCTTGTGACAGAGACAGAATCTGGAAGCAGCCACAAGTCTGCAGAAGTGGGTACTGGCAGGAACTATAGAGTTGAACATGGCAACTGGGACTGAATGGGAGTCACAGAAGGTTCCTGCAAGGTCTGCAGTATCGATGGAAGTGGAAAGGATGCTGAATTATCCCATATGCTTTCTGGGCTCCAACTAAGTTCAGGGAGAAACAAAAAAAGGTTGTCAATTACAAAATCCACATACATTAGCCACTAGTGCCAGCAAGGAAAAGAGCACTAGGGAGACCAGAGCATCACCCCAGAGACCCAGAGCAGGCAGAGAACACTATATGATACTATATAGGTAAAACCCTATTCTTCCCTGTGGCATCAGTATGCTAAGTCACATCTGTCTCCCCATAAACTAGATGTCCTCTTAGAGAGAGTTGCCATTCCTATTGCTACATAACCTTCCCCACCACAGACACAATAATATTAAACAACAGCCATCTTGTTTTGCCTTCTTTGAGTTGGGAATTTGAACAGGGTATAGCAGAGACAGTATTTGTCTGTTCCATGACATCTAGGGTCTCAGCTGGTAAGACTTGAAAGTTAGGGGTGACTTGAGGGCTAGTGGCTGGAAACATATCTCATTCCAACTGGCAGTTGATGTTGGCTGTTCCCTGGGGTCTCAGCTGGGCTGTTGGATGCAACGACCACACAGGTCCTTTCCAGGTGCCTTCTTGAGCTTCCTTACAACATGGTGACAAAGTTCTGAGAATGAGCATACTGTGAAGTGAACCAGGAGGAAGGCGTATTGCTTTTTATCACCTAGCCTCAAAAGTCACATCTCATCACTTCCACCATAAACACAGTTCACCCAGATTCTAGGGCGGGCAACACAGACTCTGCCTCTCGATAGGAAGAGTGTCAAAATCATATTGTATGATCAAGTGGAATGGTAACACAAGTTGTAGCCATTTTGAGAAATAAACTTTTTTTACCACTTTTCAGGGAGAAAAATAGGATATGTCAGGATCCCTAGCACCACCCCCAGGATTGATGATTTTCTAGGAAGACTCACACATACACACACACACACACACACACACACACACACACACACGTACAACATATGTTGTACTCATGACTAGGACAGCAAGAGGGGACAAAGTAAAATCAGCAGAGAAAAGGCTCATGGGCTGAAGTCCAGAGAAGCCAGGTGCAAACCTCCCAGAGCCATGCAAGATGAATACAATTCCCTCAATGATGAGCTGTGAAATTCTGTCTCCTGGGGAATCTCGTTAGAGACTTTGTGCCCAGAGATTTTGTTGGGGATTGCTCACAAAGGCATCCTCTTCACGGCATGTGCTAAAATTTCAGACTCCCGGAAGGAAAACAGGCGTTTGCCATGAACCATATTGTTTGCACAAACAGATTAGGCACAGTGGGCCATTCTAATCAGGGAATTCTCATTCTGAAAGCCAAGTTTCTAGATGCCAGCCAAGGGCCAACCTTGTAATCAGGCTTTTTAAAGGTGAGTAATCTTCACTCTGCTATGTTAGCTCTTTACTGTACACAGGGGATGGGAGAAAGTGAGAGTATTTTCAAGATAGATTAAACACTTCCTAGAGGAACTATTTAAGTTATGGAACCAAAGGAGGCTTTAATGGGATGGAAGAGTGAAGTGTTTTCCCACTGGTGATGGGTTTGGGAAGAAGGCTAATTATATACTTCATCTGCATATGTGAGTTGCAGACAGTTGTTATATGTTCAGTGTCCTAACAAAATAGTTAAATCTTGGCTCAACATTTCTTTAGTAGGAGTGGGAAGATGTGTTCAGAAATTGTGTATAGGAACAGTTTTGTGAATCACTATATGCTGCCTGGCCCACCATGTGGTGCTGCTCTGACCCTGATTGTTGACTCAGTTTACTTGAGGTAGGACAAACATTTTCAAACTTTGCCTGAGCCCTTCAGGTGAGGGTAACTGGAAGGTCTTATCAGAGATGTGCAATGAGTGGGCATTAGCACACAAAGGCTTATGCAGAATCAGGGTGGATGAGACAGTTACAAGAAGAACTTGGAGCACTTACTTGGCTAACCGGATGAAGAACCAAAGATGATTCACAGCTTCAAATCTGGATGGCTAGGACAGCTATGATGCTACTGAAAAGATTAAGGAAGACACGAGAATGGGGGAGGACTTTTTTCGAGGGGGGGAATGATGAGTCACATTTTAGACATTTTTAATTTGAGATGACATCAGTACAAAATGTTTATTTGGAAGGTGATGGCATGGGACAGATGGCCTGGAGAGAAGTCAGTGCCCCATGCACAGCAGTGCTCATTGGCAGGGAAAAAATAGCTAAAAAGAACATTATTGGGATGGTGGATGATATTTGCATGTGGACTGTGGGTTACATAATTGTACTCTATCAACTTTCATGAGGTTGAAAACTGTACCATAGCTATGTGCCCTTGTTCTTAAGAAATCCACATTGATCTATTTAGAATAAAGGCGCATGATTCTCCAGCCTACTCTCATCTGGTAAACAACTGGTGACTCGGCCTAAAGATTATTATACGCAAGTTCCTTGTACAATTCTAAGTTTGAAATCCTAAGTTACAAATGAAAAGCTGTGCTCCCTGAATGATGGTTGGTACAGAACCATAAGAGTGGATGAATTCTCTGAGATTCAGTGAAATGGAAGAAACAAGGTTCTGGGGTCCAAACATTGCTTGTGGCCACAAAGAAGCCATGAAGGACAGGAAGGGAGACAGATGTAAGGAAAGTGTTGCAATGTTATAGGTCCTGAAGGGGCAGTGAGGTTGAAGAATGCAGTGGTCACCAATAATGCTGACTTCCAAGGGAGCATGACAGAGAGCAAGACCTGAGAAAACACAACAGTAGAAATCAATCCCTAGTCATGTTTGAGTGTGCTGTTTCAAAAAGGGATTGGGAGAGTTCAATAAAAACATGCTGATAAAAGGAGGGAAGAAAAGTGTCAGAGAAAGGCATGCTGAGGGCCACACAGGCCCCTCCGAAACAGAACTACTGAAGTTGTAGCAAGAGAATCCCTGCAGGAGGAAGCTAGCCTGAAGGAAATTGATTCTATTATGTACAGGGACAGGCAGGTAGTGGAGCGGGACCTGAAGGGAAACTCAGGTGCATATTCACTTGTATGACTTTGAACTTCAGTATGATGTATAATTATAATACACCAACAAAAGTATTAAAAATACAGTATAGCATCATTAATTATAGTCACATACAAAAAAATTGATTTAGAAAATGCTTTCTTCTTTTCCTTCTCTTCCCTTTCTTCTACATTTTTTTAAACAGATCGTGGCAAGACAGGTTAGGATATTATAAGCAGGTCTTCTTTTTTTTTTGCGGTACTGGGAGATTGAACTCAGAGGCATTCTACCTCTGAGCTATACTCCCAGCCCTAATTTTTATTCTTTATTTTGAAAAAGGGTCTCACTAAGTTGCAGAGTGCCTCACTAGGTAGCTGAAGCTGACCGCGAACCCAGATCCTCTGGTCTCAGCTTCCCAAATGCTGGGATTACAAGCATGCGCCACCACGCCCAGCTGGCAGGTCTTCTTAATAAGTGGGTTTCCCATTTGACTTCCCATTATTTTGAAGAGCAAATAGGACACAATTTCACCACTTCTTTCAGTAAAATAATTTATCAATGCATCTTTAAATGATGGGCTCTTCAATACCCATGTCACTTCCATCCCCGTTTCCCCTTGGGTGCTATATTCTTATTCTAATTATCATTATCTCTTACATCTTTTTTCCAGAATAAAATGATCCTGTCTTTTCTTAGTCAACTGTATACCCAGTCCTCACTCAATTTTCCCCAACTATCCAGTAGGCTGTTCTTTGGTTATACTTATCCTAATTTGATTTCATCCTCTTTCATTAGGACCTTTTTATTTTTAACAGTTTTATCGTTCAATGTCACTTTCAATGTTAGGCCTACCTTCTGGAACACCAGCAATTCTGCCTAATTTCATATTATAAGATAATTTGAAAGCGCAGTCTCAATTCCTTCATCTAGCTCATCCATAAAAATGCATAACGGGTTATGTTTCCTAGCCAGATCAGTCACTGTGAACTAACCATGTGTCCACATTAAAGACAGCTATTAGCCACCTGGCATTAGTACAGCAAAGACTATCCTTTTCTAGGATACCTGTAAGTATGCTCGTTTGGAGTACTCCATTTATTCTTAAAAGGTATTTGAAGCAGCAAACTTATTTATGTGAATGTCACATTGGATGCAATGGAAGTAGATATAAAAGTAGATTGCTATGATATTTTCTTTCATTATTTTCAGTATATATCATGTATAAAGACTTTACTCCATACATAGAATTGACTGAAGAACTGCCTTTCCATAATTGTCTACTAGGCACACCTGCAGCACGGTGTGGAAGGAAAAGAAAAATCCCCCTATGGCTGAGTCTACCTGATCTGCCCTAGGAGCACTGAGGACAGATCCCTTCACTCAGTTCCCTCACTAAACTTCAAGCAATTTTATTTCTGTTAGATATTTTTTTCTCCCAATGATTGCATTATACTTAGAAAAGTCATTGGCAAATGCAGCAATAATAAATACGTAACTAGAGAACTATATTTTTAAATAAATATTTAAGAAACATTTACTATCCCTCTTTATTTGAGAAAATTCACCAATAAAAGCATTTGTAACAAATATAAGTATGCAACTACAGGAAAATAGTCATGAAAAGTACACAGAAATTTAGGCTGTGAGTATAAATTTAAATAGCTACATCATTAATGAATCTGATCAACATAATAAAGTTCATTCCAAAGAAAAATATGACTTTTGAAGATTAATATCACATAAATTTTAGTTATGGTCAGCATCTAAAACTAAGTAATGTGCTATGAAACACTAGCTACTGATGTATTTGTTCTTTTGAATGCATGAATTTTGATTAGTCCTATCATTTTAATCATATAAAACACAAGTATAATTTTTCTTACTATTCAGTCTGTGGTAGGTGAGGTCATTTGCCTCTGCCACTGATTCATATTTAAAATGGGCCACGTATAAATGTGAGGCCTAGCATTCTTGATTTTCAAAACCTCTTTTTTTTAGCCGGGAATGGTGGTGCATGCTTGTAATCCCAGCATTTGGGAGGCTGAGACCGGAGGATCCGGGTTCACAGCCAGCCTCAGCTACCTAGTGAGGCACTCTGTAACTTAGTGAGACCCTGTTTCAAAATAAAGAATAAAAAATAGGGCTGGGAGTATAGCTCGGAGGTAGAATGCCCCTAAATTCAATCCCCAGTACCACAAAAAATAAATAAATAAAAAGAACTGGGAGTGTAGCTCAGAGGTATAATGTGCCTAGGTTCAATCTCCAGTAACCACACACACGAAAAAATAAAAAAATAAAAAAACACAAAAAACCTCTTTTTTTCTTAACAAAAGTCAAATATATTCACTGTAGAAATTAAGTATAATTAAAAAGAAGAAAGCAAAAATCTGTTATAATCCCCAATTCTCTGGAGTAGAAGTGAGCTTCATGATCTAACTTGGAAAGAAAAGGTATATTGTGGTTACTTAACTTCAGAAGGTAACATAAGGCAAAGGCAGCCAGGTATGGTGGCTCAAACCTGTAATCCCAGCTACTCAGGAGACTGAGGCAGGAGGATGGCAAGTTCAAGGCAGCTTGGGTAATTTAGTGATACCTTGTCTCAAAAAATAAAGTTTTTTAAAGGGCTGAGGATGTAGCTCAGTGGTAGAGCACTTGCCTGACATGTCTTAGATCCTGGTTCAATCCTCAGTACTATAATACATACATACATATTATATATGCATAGCAGTACATATATATACACAGATATATGCAATACACACACACACACACACACACACACACACACACACACACACACATATGGCAAGGGTAAAGTTTCAAGATATCCTTCTTCTGAAAGGCCACAATACTAAAAAATACTTGAGAACCTTAGTTTCCTGAGAAACTAGATGTCACAATTTCTATACTGTTGGTGATATATAAGATCAATGGGGGGGGGGGTTAAAATATTTATTTCCTAATTTTCAAGCAGCCTTGAATTAAATGCTATCAAGAACTTTAATGAAAAAGATTACTTGGTCATAAAATAAACAACATTTTCAAGGTAATAGGATCAATGAGATAGAATCGAACAGAAGTTGAGAGTCAAAGAGTTTGTAAAGATCATTCTGTCTGTATCAGTCAGGGTGCTCCCAAAAAACAAAATCAATAGAGGAGGGAGAGAGGGAGAAAGGGAAAGAAGGAGAGAGAGAGAGAGAGAAGGAAGGAATGAGGGAGGGAGGGAGGGAGGGAAGGAGGGGGAGAGAGAGAGAGAGAGACAGAGAGAGAGAGAGAGAGAGAGAGACTGGCTCACGGAATTACATGAATTTAGGGGTTGACAAGTGTTAAATCTACGGGGCATGCGGGCAGGCTGGAAATAGGCAGATTTCTACACTGCAGCCTTGAGGCTAAATTTCTTCTGCTCCAGGAAACCTCAGTATTTTGCTGTTAAGGCTGTCAACTGATTAGACAAGGTCTATGCACATTATTAAGGCTAATCTCTACTTGGAAATCAAATGTTAGTCACATTTACAAAGTACCTTCAAGGCAACACGTAGGCTAACATTTGACTTAAAAAACCTGCTAGATTGACATATAAAATTAACTGTCACGCTGTTCTATCCACTAATCTTCAGGTGAGACCATGAAGGCCTACAAAGCGTGTGTATGTATTTGAGTCATGTTTGTACAAGGTGGCTGGAAATCAGGCATCTGGTCATACCTGGGTTCACTTCGGACATTCACCTGCTTTGTCATTACTAATATTTAACCTCTCTGGAATACAGTTTCCCCAATGTGCAATTTTAACGGGGATGGTTTCCCAGGGTAATTGTGAGGGTGAAGTGGACTATCACACACAAGATAACTAGGCCAGTGCCTGGCGTATGGTACATACTCAACAATGTTATTTCCCTCCTCTTTGCCTTCCTCTTTCCCTCCCCTCCTTCCTGCTACTCATCTAGCAGCAACTGTATACCACACCCAGGAAGGTAAATCCTATTGTATCCCATTCGTAATGGTTTAGATTTGGGGTGTCCCCCAGCCCTCATGGAAACAGGGTGGCAATGTTAGAAGCAGGGCTTGGTTGTAATCTCAGCAATGGATAAATCCAATGCAGTGAGTTGAACATTGTAATGGGTTATCTAGGTGGTGGCCCAGACTGGTAGGGTGTGGCTGGAGAAGGTGGGTCCTTGGGGCTGCAGGCTTGGGAATTATATGTACTTCCTCCTCTCCTTACTTGCTCTCTTGCTTCCAACCTAATGCTGTGAAAGTAAAGCCTGCGCTGTCCCTCACTCCACTTCCCACTGCTGCCATGCCCAGAGATTTGCAGTTCCCAGCCTCACATGGACTGAACCTCAATATCTCCAAGGAAAACTATGAGCAAATAAATTTTCCTTCCTCTAAGTTAGGTGATCAGTTCTTTAGATTATAGCTGTGAAAATGCTGACGAATACACCAATCAACTGGGGAAATTATGAAAGCCCTTTGGAGTTACATGAAGAACTACCAGCAGATCACAAGGTTGAAGCTGGGGCCTGGGAAATGTGTTTTTTCAGTACTGGCAGAATGGCATGAGACTCAGAGCTGGAATCGTTTGCCTATCAAGCTACAAAACCATGACTACATGTGTACTTGTGAGGTCAGCACACACATGTATAAAACACATTGACGTCTTCCAGGCAAAATATTTAGGTTCAGGAAGGTCACCATTTCCTTCTGGATCCAAGGAATAAAGGACTTCATCCCAAAGTAGCATTATGGAACACTCTGACATGAATAACAAGACATTAGTACAATCACATGGCCTCATTCCTCTTCTCCAATTCCACCCCTGCCACTACCTAATTCTAAAACTCTCATTTCATTTAAGACATAGAAAGATAAACAAGCATACTCACTCAGAAAATGGCAATTAATCTTTTGTTAAGAGATAATGAGTCAGAACATTAAGAGAAAAATAGTGGGTATGTTCAGATGCAGTTCAAATAAAAGAAGAACTCAAATAAAAATAATGAAGACACATTATGGAGCTTGCAACATAACCTACTTAAATTTCAGCCTCAATTTGCTGGTAAAAGTTTGGCAAAACCATGCTTTATTCTAAGCTACAAGGCTTATATATGATTATTTTATGCAGCCAGATTTAATAATTCCATGCTATTATTTTTTAAAACACTCCCCTACCAAAAAAAGAAAAGGAAAATAATAGGACTTCTTACATTGGGATGAAACCAGGAAAGATAACAGGGGTACAGATTGGAGATGAAATTTGATAGCCTTCTAAAAAACTAGGCATTGAGAACTAATTTAGTTCAGAGAAGTTATGATTTTTATTGAACTCTATGCTATTCCAAATTCATTTTCTTGTTTTTGAGCAAGTCATTCTTTTTCTTGTCTTCTTTTAAAGGTCTCTAATAAGCATCTCCCCCCCCCCCCCTTAGGAAGCAGAAAACCAAAGAGCCAAGACAATTCCAGTTGTTGCAAAGTTCTTTTGTTGTGACAAGCCTAACTAATAAAGAGTTTTTAGTGGTGCTTTCCCCATGCCCACCTCTGTTCCCAGCCAAAAAGAATTGTGGTCTGAATGATACTTAAAGTATTTACTGGCCTTCTCACTGGCCTTCTGACTGAAAAAGTCCAAGCAATCCCTGGTCATCCAGGTACTGATCTGGTTTCCAGGTGGTCCAAGCTGGGCCTACTTAAACATCAAACATTGGAAGCTCAGTGTGTAGGACCCATGATGCATTTAGGGCCCTATGAAAGTGTTTTAATGCCTTTTAAAATTGGAATTTTAAAAAATGAATTTAATGATGTGAATATACTTAATACTACTGAATTATACATGGAAGGGTAAAAGTAGTAAATTTTGTTAATGTATATTTTATCAAAATACAAATGTGTGATGCCATTTTGAAAATCAAACTCTATTAAATGGTAGAAATGCATAGTTAAGCTAAAAAATCATGCTGGTTATACAATATCCATAAATATCTCAGGGCTGAAACCAATGATAGTGTAAACTGAAGTTCTCTGAAGAAACCATATCTTCATTGAAGATCCTGCAGACTGTTTGACCTTGGCTGGCTAGAACATCATGATTGTGGAGAGATGGAATATTGCAGATCAAGAGTCAAAATTATCGTGGGCTATCTTCATCTCTTTAATAAGTCTCTTTAATAAGCCATTTACTTTCAACCCCTGTATATGACCTAACTACCTCATAACCACTAAGTAAAATTTCAGAAAGCATCAATGAGTTTAGAACTCAGCCTCCACCAATCCTACAGCTGAGAATGTCATAAGATATCATTTGAAACCTATAGACTTCCCAGTTCTGTTGTTGCCTATCTGAAGCCCCCAGCAGTGTATTTGGCAAATGCATTGATTTATGACTTTCTTTTGTTCTGTGACTAAAAGTTCATGTAACCTCTGCCATGGCAAAGCATGTTATTTGGATTAAAATAAATCCATGTTCCTGGGCCCATAGTCTTTTATGTTTGGTTCAGGATAAACTACCTCTTATTTCCCTTGTAGCAAGAGCTGTGTTTTACATTGACAGTAGCTATTATATAGAGAATTATGCTTAAAATAGGGTCTAGAAGTCTGAAAGCACTTCCCAGGAAAAAGTGAGTATTATAAAACTTAGTTTTATGTAATACACTTATGATGATATTGGTAATAATTTTAAGAGGGTTAACAATAACAGGGTCACATCATATTGCCACAAAATACAACACAGACAAATAGGCAAGGATTCAACCAGTATAAAAAAAAATAAAAGATGGGCTTTCTTTACAAAATGCAAATGAGAAATATAACCTAAAATATATTTCTTTAATAAGCCTTAAATCCCCCAAAAGGGAAATAATCCAATTTGGATTATATTTGTCTTTATACCAACTCAGTGGTAAAATACATTGTTTATTCATTTATCTATTATCTATCTATCTGTTTATTTAATGGGGTAAGACACCAATGAAATTAAAAGTGCTTAAGGCCAAGGAGAGTTATAATATTACGCTGAGTCCTGGGATCCCAAGGGAAGGTTGGACCAGCAGGGAACTGGGGGACTTAAAGACCACAATTTATTTCCAGCCAACACTGAAATATCATATTTTAAGAATGCTATCTCAGTCTCGGTGCACAGAGCCCCAGTGGTAGGCAGGCCAATCCTGTTTTTATTGGGATTAATTGTTAAACAGATGCAGCTTCTTTTCTTTACTATAAAACAATACATGGATCCCTGGGCCCACCTGGAATGCATGCCAACTTTAAAAAATAATTATTATAAGCTTCCCCAGCTTTCCACCTCTGAATAAACTATATTACATGACGATTTTTTATTTAAAAAACATTCTTATGTCTGGAAAGAAATTTCAAAATGCAGCTCTACTTAGGAAAACAAAATGGTGCTTTACACTCATTACTGATTAAATGGGAATTCCGGAAGCTCACCGAGGGCGTGGCCCTCTGATTTGCAGACTCGGCCCCACTCTTCTGTCCTGCCCTCTTGCAGGATAATTTCTGCATCTCTACTTTGGATCTGGCTGGCATTCTGATTTACTATCCCTTCACTTTCTCAGATTAAGGAATTTGATCCACGCTAGAAATTCATCCCTATAGCCACACCCTGGCTTCTGTCATCTCCAGAACGGAGATTTACTTCTGAAATAAAGTCCAATATACACCCCCTTTGATCATGACCTCCTCTTCTTCTAGATCACTCTCTTTACTCTTCTCATAATTTTTTAAATCAACATTTTTATTCCTTTGACCCCTCGACTTCCTGAGTTTGCTAGTCCCTGACTGAGCTCATTCTTTTCGTTTCCCATCCAAGTGTGTCCATCAATTCTCCACTGTTACCCTCGGCTCATTGCTTGTTTCTTGTCTTAAGAGCTCACACACCAGCCAGCCACCTTGGGCCAAGCCTCTAATGCACTTGCTTTGCAACTTGGTCTCTGTTCTGGTTCTATGGGAAATGGAGAAGCTTTTAAGAGAAGGTATCTTTAATCAAAACTGAGATGAGCTGTAATGAGCATCCAAATTAAGAAGTGAAGTTCAGAAGACATGGCTTGCAATTCTCTTCCATTCCTCTCTTTGGAAATGGCTTCATAGCTTCCTTTTTTCCTTGTCTGTTTTTAGATCTATGGAGTGATAACCTGCATTTTCTTTACTTCCTATAATTCTGTTCTACTTTATAAAATATGAATTAAGCAAATACAAAAGACCATAAAATTTAAGAAAGTATCAGTTCATGCAAATTTGAAATAATATGAACCAAAATGCTTTCATATTTCTTAAATAATTACCTAATGGCAAGATAGTAGGATGAATGGCAAAACTAACATGCTAAGGCCACACAGCGAAGTTGCTAGTAAGTCTATCAACACTCTTTCCTTTGTCAGGATTTTGTGAACACACATTTGTTTTTTTTTTTTTTTTTTGCGGTACTAGGGATTGAACTCAGGGGCATTCTACCTCCGAGCTATACCCCCAGCCCTATTTTTTATTCTTTATTTTGAAACTGAGTCTCACTAAGTTGCAGAGTGCCTCACTAGGTAGCTGAGGCTGGCCGCGAACCTGGATCCTCCGGTCTCAGCCTCCCGAATGCTGGGATTACAAGCGTGCGACACCATGCCCGGCTCACACATTTGTTTTTGTGCATAGTAACTTCATTGTTAGAGTTCAATCACCATTCTGCTAGGTTTTAACCATCTCCTGTTATTATAGCTTAAAACAATTTTTATATCCTGCTACAATGTAATGCTGCATTCATTAAATGTGGATATTAGAAGCAGTGAGGGCGTGGTGGCACAAGCTTGTAATCCTAGTACTTGGGAGGCTGAGACAGGAGGATCACAGGCTCAAGGACAGCCTCAGCAAGTAGTGACACTCTCATCAATCTAACAAGACCCTGTTTCAAAAATAAAAATAAGGACGGGCATGGTGGCACACACTTGTAACCCCAGTACTTGTGAGGCTGAGACAGGAGGACTGCAAGTTCCAGGCCAGCCTCAGCAACTTAAACTGTAACTGTTTCAAAATTTAAAAAAAAAGAATAAAATAGGGCTAGAGGTATAGCTCTGAGGTAGAATGCCCCTGGGCTCCAGTACTACAATAAATATATAAATAAAATACATACATACATATACAGAAATAATAAAAAATATTTTTAAAAAAGTAAAAAATAGGGCTAGGGGTGTAGCTTGGAGGTTGAATGCCCTAATACAAAAAAACAAAACAAAAAAAAAAACAGTGTTAAAAACATTTTCAAAACCATTTATTTTGGCATGAAAGTTAGAAGTGAATGAACAAAATTCTGTAATAAACCTAAACAACTGCCATGGCATGCTGCTCTATTAAGCAATATGGAAATATTGGAAACAATGCTAAAGGTATTAAATGCATGAATATATAACACAATGGTAATTTATGTGCCCTGAGAATACATCTCACATTCTTTACATGTATTATACTTAGTTCTTTGAATTTTATAAGTTTTTAATTAGGTATCTTGCAACTTCGTTTTGTTCAAAGATAGAGCTAACACTGGTATAAATAAGGACCCAGGTTTGAAAGCTTATTTAATTTTTATTTATTTATTTATTTATTTATTTATTTATTTATTTATTTATTTATTTATTATGGTACTGGAGATTAAACCCAGGGGTATTCTAGCTCTTACCTTAGCCCTATTTTTATTTTTTAATTTTGAAACAGGTCTCAGTAAATTGCAAGCTACCCTTGAACCTGCAATCCTGATCCTTCTGTCTCAGCCTCTCAAGTACTGGGATTATAGGCATGCACCACCACACCTGGCTATTTTTTTTTAATATACTTTTATTGGTGAACTGTCGTCTCACATCATAATCATTATGAATTTCAGAGTGATAGTGACATACTTTTTGTGACTAGCTAATCTCACTTAACATAATGTTCTCTAGGTCCATCCATTTTCCTGCAAATGATATAATTTAGTTCTTTATTGTTGGGTAGAATTCCATTGTGTGTATATCTCATAATTTTGTAATCTATGAATTTATTGATGAACACCTAGGCTGGTTCTATTGTGAATTGTGCTTTTATAAATATGAATATGCATTTATCACTAGAATATTCTGACTTCAATTCCTTTGGAAAGATACCCAGGAATAGTATAGCTGGATTGTAGGGTGGTTCTATTCCCCGTTTATGAAGAACCTCCACACTGGTCTCCATAGTAGCTACACTAATTTGTAGTCCTACCAACAGTGTATAAGAGTTCCTGTTTTCTCACATCTTCAGCAGCATTTACTGTTGCTTTTATTCTTGATAATTGCTGGAATGCATTTTTTTTTTTTTTTTTTTTTTTCAGTACTGGGGATTGAACTCAGGGGCATTCTACCTCCGAGCTATACCCCCAGCCCTATTTTTTATTCTTTATTTTGAAACCGAGTCTCACTAAGTTGCCTCACTAGGTAGCTGAGGCTGGCCGCGAACCCGGATCCTCCGGTCTCAGCCCCCCAAATGCTGGGATTACAAGCATGCGCCACCACGCCC
>PVLC010014061.1:0-40131 GCA_004027655.1 Graphiurus murinus | reverse complement strand
TTTTTTTATTCTTTATTTTGAAACCGAGTCTCACTAAGTTGCGGAGTGCCTCACTAGGTAACTGAGGCTGGCCGTGAACCCGGATCCTCTGGTCTCAGCCCCCCCGAATGCTGGAATTACAAGCGTGTGCCACCACGCCCAGCGAGAAATACTATTTATGAGAAATTCTGTACAGTTGTTTGTATTATTTATGTATTTTATGGGGAGTTAGGACAAGGCATTGGTTGACATGATCATTTGTTGTCGTGGTTACTTGACTTCTCCTGTTGATTTTATTTAAACTCAAAATATTGAATCATCTTTGAATTCTAACCTAAATCTTGGCTTGTGGTAAACTCCATCTGTGGTTAAAACAAAATTTACTGAACATGAACTCTGTTAAATACTATATTATTCACTTTAATTGATTATTTCAATAAGCCTGAAAAAAATTACAAGGCACATTTTTCCTTCCTGATATCTTAGGGTGAAAATGTTTAAGTAAATACCTAAGAATTGAAAAATAGTATGTGAAAAAAACTGAACTTTTACAATAAATCCAGTGACTCCATTGGACAAAATTTTCCATTTTATGACAGATTATAAATCAATTGTTCATCAATTATTGAATTGTATTTTCTAATTATGTCTTTATTATATTTGCATTTTAAATAATGTTATATAATGTTTTATTATGACTATTTTAATCAAACTTAAACATGAAAAACTTAAACATTTTTAATGTAAGAATATCTGTTTAGCCGGGCGTGGTGGCGCACGCTTGTAATCCCAGCATTTGGAAGGCTGAGACCGGAGGATCTAGGTTCGAGGCCAGCCTCAGCTACCTAGTGAGGCACTCCACAACTTAGTGAGACCCGGTTTCAAATAAAGAATAAAATATAGGGCTAGGGGTGTAGCTCGGAGGTAGAATGCCCCTGAGTTCAATCCCTAGTACCGCAAAAAAAAAATAAAATAAAATAAAATAAAAAAATAAAGTAAATAAATAGAATATCTGTTTAATTCTATAAAATAAATCTGACAAAATAAAGTAGGTAGAATGCCCCTGAGTTCAATCCCTAGTACCGCAAAAATAAATAAATAAATAAATAAATAAATAAATAAATAAATAGAACATCTGTTTAATTCTATAAAATAAATCTGACAAAATAAAGTATGTGATTTTTTAAGAAAAAATGACTGACAAAATTAAGCATTGAAACATCCACATATAATAAAATTTTCATAGGAGAAATAGAGAAATTGGACAAAAGAAATCTCACAAAATTTCAAAAAAAGATTAAGTCTAAATTATTTCAAAACTTAGACCAACCAATATTATTAATTCTTTTTAAGTTATTGCAGAGAACTTAGAATTCATATGTCAATATTTTAAAGTAGAAAATAAGTATTTGTCATGATATTTTGTTAGTCAAGATACAGATTAAACTGCCAGACCTTAAAATGATGCCAGACTGTATATAAGCTTGACTAATTAGTTTAAATTGTATGCACTGGAAAAAATATCCTAGAACAGTCAGATTTTGAAGAATTCCAAAGTACTAAGAACCAAGAGAAATTTTTTGTTTTAATCAGAGTCTGACTAGGTTGCTGAGTCTTACTACATTACTGAGGCTATCCTCAAACCTGCCATCCTCATCCACAGCTCCCCAAGTACTGGACTTATTGGTGTATGCCACCATGCCTGATAAAACTTTCTCTCACAGAGAGAAGGCAAAAATTTTTCACTCCTTTCCCTGATGCATATGAAGAATGACTCCATGTTTTGTTCCCTTGGCCAAAGGTTGAATAAATGATGGGTTTATGATCCAAGCTAATTTGAAGTTCACTGGTGAATAAATTGGAAGAGAAAGGGGACAAAGGTATTCCATTTTTTAAGGTAGGATGTAGGAAAAAACTGACTTATAAAGATAAAAACTGACAGAAAAGAAGGTAAAAATTATAAGAGACATGCAAAGTTGAATAGAAAATTTAGGCAAGACTTTCCATGTACATTGTCCAGGCAATTCTAAGCTCAGATGGATGTTCATGCTATTTCAGCATTTCTCCAAAATGTGGAAACCCTTTGACTTCCTGGACAGAAGTCAAAGAGGATGTAATTTAAAATAAAGACAAAATACACAATTTGATTGTTTAAAAACATCCATTTCCAAGGTAACAGATAATGGAAAATTACATATAAGGATTTGAGGAAAACTAGCAAACCAAGGAAGAAATGACATCTGAGCTTAGAATGGAAAATATGGAATAGATTTTTCCCCTTCCCATTCCAAATTTGAGTTTTGCTGGTGCCTCATAATGTGTCCAGATACCATATTGGACAGAAGAAAAGAGGGAGAAATGGAGATGACATCAAAGGGATGATTTTAAATGAAACAGATGAGTTACCTTTAAATGACAGACTTAGGGAGGTGTGGTGGCACACACATGTAATCCCGGTACTTGGGATGCAGTGAAAGGAGGATCACAATCTGGAGACCAGAATATGGTAAGTTAGCACAAGCTAAGTTTCAAAATAATCAAACTAAGAAAATAAAATGGGCTGGAGTTGTGGGTGTAGCTCAGATATAGAGTGCTTCTGGGTTCAATCCCCAGTGCCACCAAAAAAAAAGTTAAAAAAATAAAATAAAATAAAAAGGATACATTTAAGATCCCATCCATATTAAATCTTTCTACTACTTTTAGGGCTGGGGATATAACTCAGTGATAGAGAATTTGCCTATCATTTGCAAACCCCTGGGTTTAATCCCCAGTACTGAAAAAACAAACAGCAAAAGAAAAAGAGCTCCTACCAAAATTAAAGAGTCCAGGTTTCAGAAAAATAGAAAGTGATTTTAGATAAAAAATAATATTCCTTTTTCATATGTGTTTAGCATAGGTGAAATTTAACTACCCATCCTACAGAAATAATACCCAGTTTCTCCTACAACCAATGAGCTAACTAATGCCAAAACGCAACTGAAAAAGAAAAGCCTGATTTGTTGCTGCTAACCCTATCCCTATAACAAATGGAATAAAGTCATGGTTGTGATAACTACTAAAAGAGTAGCCATACTCACATTTCTGTAAGGCAGCAGGATGACTATTATTACATAATCAATGTTGATATGTTGAAACATTTGCTTTATTCTGTAGGAGATCAATCACAGATAACCATTGGTTACCATTGGTTTAAGACCATTAGTAGTCAATCAAATAAGTCTAGAATAAACAATTCTTAAGTTTAAGCAGTTCTTCAGGAATCAAAATTCCAATTTGAAAGTTCATTTCCTTAACTTAGTTATAATTTTATAGTACAGAAGTGAGGACACCTTCAAGGGAAAGAAATAACATAGGCACATTATATTTAGGTCAGAAGTTCATATAGAACTCAACTGGTGATAATGACAAACTCTTTCCAACTTATGGCCTTCTCACAAGCTTATGTGAAATAAGTTGCTCATCTAGCAAATATTCCAAGGCCATTGAAAACATGTACATCACAAAATATGAAGTTCAAGCCGGGCGTGGTGGCGCACGCTTGTAATCCCAGCATTCAGGAGGCTGAGACCGGAGGATCCGGGTTCGCGGCCAGCCTCAGCTACCTAGTGAGGCACTCCACAACTTAGTGAGACTCGGTTTCAAAATAAAGACTAAAAAATAGGGCTGGGGGTGTAGCTCGGAGGTAGAATGCCCCTGAGTTCAATCCCCAGTACCGCAAAAAATATATATATATATGAAGTTCACATGTGCTAAGTCATGCCTTGGACAGTCTAATTGGAAAAGCAAGGAAGCACACTCTTCTTAAGCATTCCACTATCCTTCAAAAAAAAAAAAAAATGAGAACCTACCATATGATCAAGCAACACCACTTCTAGGTATCTACCCAAAAGAATGGAAACCAAACTATCAGACCAATGCATGTGTATCTATGTTTGTAGCTGCACAGTTTACAATTGCCAGACTATGGAACCAGCCAAGATGTCCATCAACAGATGAATGGATTACAAAAATATGGAATATGTACACAATGAGATTTTACTCAGCCATAAAGAAGAACAGAATCATGTTATTTGCAGGGAAATGGATGAACTGGAAAACATTGTGTTAAGTGAAATTAGTCACAAAGAAGTAAAAAATTGCATGCTCTCCCTAATATGTGGAAGCAGGGAGAAAATGGGACATAAAAGGGACTCCAGATGAAGAAAGAGAATCCTTAGATGAGCAAAGAATTTGACTTAATGGAAGGTGATGGGTGGAGGGAGAACACCCTAATGAGCATGATGTACTTTCAGGAACACATCAAAGTCAATCACTAAACTGAACTTGAGAGGAGGGGAGGAGGAGGGAGTGGGGTGGGAATTGGGGAAGGGTTAAATGAGAAATGTGTGCATGTATGCCTTTATCAGCTTGTACCTAACAAAGATGTATGATTACAATGAACCAATTAAAATAAATAAATAAATAAAAAGATGAATGCAGAGTTTAGGGCAATCATAGGTCAGGACCAATAGAAAGTGAGGGCACCTCTTCTGCAGGTCTCTTAGGGTCTTGCTGAGTCAGTTAGGACCCCAGCTAGCCATCTCCATCTCAAAGTGAGGTCTGCTCAGCAGGACTTTGCAGACTCTGCAGGTCTTAAGAAATGGGTTCTGCAATGTCCGATAATAGCTACTGTAATTAAAGTGACTTCTATTCTTAAAATGCTTGGGGTATTTTGATGAATTGAGAAGTCTGTGAATCAATTATCTGTGCAAGTTCTCTAAATTTTCAAATAGCAATATAGTTTTTTTTTTAATCTGCTTTGAGGGACTGTGCTGGGCCAAATCTAATGCTTATACCATCAATTGCTCTCTTCCCCTGGAAAAACTTCACATCTAAGTAGAGAGCCCTGGGAGACAGTCTCTTTCAAAATTGATTTCATTATGTCTTTGCTAGTAATGATGGTTATAGTGTGTGAGATATTAAATTATGACCCTGTAGGATTCTAGAACTTTTATCAGACAAGATGTCATTTTACTTTAATTCTTTATAGTTGCATTTTTCCTACTACTATAGGATTTGGTGGTAGACTATAATTAAACTATAGTCAATGGGCCTAAATTTCACAAGCAATTAGTTATTTTTGCTTTTTTGTTTCTTTACTGAGAATATATGCTGGCTTTGTGGAATCACTAAGATGGATCTCTCTGCCCCTAGTTTTAGTTCCTGCTCAGTGCAAAGAGAAAGCACAGTGCTCTACGATATTTTATTCTATCATTGCTTGAAATATCTTCTTCACATTCCACTAGAGAAATTTAATGAGTACAGAAGTGTAAAGTACCATTTAAGCCTCTCTCCATGTTCCTTTTCCCTTTTATATTTTCCCCACTGTGTAACCTCCCTACCCATCCTATACTTCTACTCCTTTTACTTTATGCACAAAGCTGAAAATGGGCAGAGCCCAAAGGCCTGGATCATCCTATACTCATGCAAGAATATTAGAGACCCTTTTATGCCATAACTCTTTGGATATTGTCCATGCGTTTTTAAAAATTTAAGGCACAATCACATTGGAATTTAAGGTTCAAAATAACAAGGTTATTGTATCTACAAATATCAAGATATTGTCCCAATTGAGCCAAACACCTTTTTTTTTCAAATTTTTCACTTTTAATCACTTCTTTTAAAACATCTCTACTTGATTGCCATATTGTGACAGCTATGTACTCTAGAGAAAGGGCATTATGAGCATCATTAAATATTGTTTCATCAGCAATTATGTAGTTTTCATACCTGATGATGGAGATAGCTGGAAGATCATTTCCATGATTATATCCCTTTCCAAATAATTTCTTATATAAAAAAAAGAGCATAGTGCCGTTGCCTTGCTATGTAACTCCAAAGGGCCTTATGAAAAATATATAGATACCCCCCACATACAAATGTGGGCATGCATACAACTTGACATAGCATATATTATTAAGTAAAGGCTGCGGTTTAAACCTCTGAGGTTCCTACCACTCTTGATTCCCCATAGCAACATTGTTTTTGGATCAGTCAACACCCCATAGAGGCATATGTAAGAGTTCACATCTTTTATTCTGGACCTCCTCAGGATACTCTAATTTGCCACAGCTGCGCCCATGCCCATTCACTATGAGGCTCCTGGCAAGCCCAGCCTTGATGGTTGACAGGTGTGGGAGCTACTGGCTCTGGGGGAAAGAAAATTAACCCTAGTTCTGCCAGAATGCTCTCATGCCTGAATAGGCTTAATCTTCACTTCTCACCATGATCAACTAGTTTGCATTTCTAAATCAGTAACAAAGCATTCTGGCCCTACAAGCACTGAGGCCCAGGATTATAACTAGGGTTGGAATGAGGAAGGTATGCAACAGCTGGTTCAGTATCTGTGATGGAAGACACTTCAGCGTCCCTAGATGATTTTTAGATATCTGGCTCATTGTGAGAAACGGAGAAACTCATAGCTCTGTTCCTCCTTCACACTCTGCCCTCTTTAGAAAAACAAGCTCTTATAAATTTTTTAAAAGAATCGAGCCATTCTGGAATGGTACATTTTTGACCGTTTTAATTATTTGATTTGTTTTCTTTTCTGCTTGGTGCACAGTCAGAGGCAAACTAAAGTGGCTTGCACTGGTAGTGGGCCATCGTAAAAAGCTCAGATGACAGTGGGAAATTGCTTTTGTGATGAAAGGAAACATTAATAAAAGCTTCTCTCATGTTTACCCTTTTAAATTGGCCCTAGAGGAGTTGTTTAAACTACCCCATCAGCAGTGGTTGGCTGATACATGGGTCGTGAAATGTTCTGTGTCCATAGGTGGTACTTGAGTTTAGAGAGATCTACCTTTTTCTGACCTGGCTTGATATATCATTGAAGTTTCACTTAAACTCTTTTGTCCCTTTGTGATCTGGTAAACACCTTAAGGCTTTGCCCACAAAGAAAATGTTTTTGTATATTTAAGAAAATGTCACATTTCATTTCCCACAAGGCTCTGGACACACTAAATCATTAGTACTTTAGGGCTTCCATAGAACAGAAGTAGCTAGAGATTTTATTATTATTATTATTATTATTATTATTATTATTATTTTAATTTAGAAGAAAAGTCATCAAAGTAAAGACAAAGAAGTTTTGAAAAATGTGAATTTCCTGAACAATCCTAAATTCAACTATACATATGCGATACCCAAGAAAATGTAGTAAATAACTTTTATGGAGCACCTGAGAGTCCTTCAGTTGAGTCAGAGAGTAAGGAAAGATTCAAATGGTTCAGTTGTCTGAGGGATCTCAGCAGGAGAAACCTGCAAAGTCAAACTGTCAGGACTGCCTGACATTCCCACCACGTCCTGCCTGGATACTATCTTCTCACCCCCAATAGCATGAAATTAGCAGAAGCAGAAATCTTTCATAGAAACTCAATGTCCACCCTGGAGAATCCAATTATAAGGGTACATAGTTGGTATTCTACTTAACTTTATTTTCAGTGTTGAATCTTGAAACCTTTTTCCCCTTCAGTGAAAGTAGAGAGGAATTGATATCAATTCAGCACCTACTGAGGGTCAAAGACTTCCATCAATTTTTGAATCCATTGATTTTCACAACCCAGTGAGCATAACAAAAAGTGTGTAGATTTTTATCTATATTTTTTAGATGAAGAAACCATATCAGGTTAGATTCTACTCACCCAACTAATATGTATAAGAATTTGAATATTTACCTATTTGAAGACCATCTTCTGCCTTCTACATCAAGTTTTCCACTCTGGGGTGAGGTTACGGGTATTGGAAAAGTGTAATATTGGCTTTAGAAATATGTCATACGTATAATGGGAAAATGTAATATTTGCTTTAGAAATCTGTGATGTAATGAGTCTTAATTATTTTCTGGTTCAACTCTTCTTCATGTAATGTAGAAGGAAATGAAAACCTATGAAGAGGACTAATTCCAAGGCCCACAGTTCTTTTTTCCTTTGCTATGAGTTTAAATGGTTTAAACTCTATTTTAACTGTGTTGCTTTTGTGTCATTCACTTGGAATAACAGAAGTGCTTGGACTACACCAGTATGATCAGGGTTATCATCAATATACAGAACATTTCCACTACCCAAAAACTTTTTTTTTTTTTTTTGCGGTACTGGGGATTTAACTCAGGGGCATTCTACCTTTGAGCTATACCCCCCAGCCCTATTTCTTATTCTTTATTTTGAAACCAGGTCTCACTAAGTTGCGGAGTGCCTCACTAGGTAGCTGAGGCTGGTCGCGAACCCAGATCCTCCTGTCTCAACCTCCCGAATGCTGGGATTACAAGCGTGCACCACCACGCCCGGCTCCAAAAACTTTTCTTGTGCCCTTCTGCTATTAATCCCCCTACTTCTTACTTGAGACATTGCTGCTATGCCATATGTCATTGCAGGATCTTTTTTTTATGATCTATAATCTCATGAATATGAGATCATACAGCATACAGCTTTTTTAGCTCACTGTAATGCTTTTTACATCATTCATGTAGTTGGAATATCTTGGGACAGATACTTTGTTTTAATGGCTGTGCAGTGCCTCATTATATGGATACACTATACTTGTATATCCATTCACTTCTTGATAGACATTTCTATAGTTCATAGGTTTTTTGTTTTGTTTTGTTTTTGGGGTTTTTTTTTCCCCATTGAGAAAAAAGTTTCTAGGAATGTTTAAGTGTAAGGTTTTTCATGTCTCTTAAGTAAATACTTAGAATACTTATATATAATATAATAATAATAATAATAATAATATAATATAGAATATATATATTGGTACTGGGGATTGAATCCAGGGACACTGTAATTCCAAACTATACCCCCAGCCCTATTTTATTTTATTTTTTTATTTTGAGACAGGGTCTCACTAGGGCCGGCTTCAAACCTGCAATCCTCCTGTCTCAGTCTTTCAAGTATTAGGACTACAGGCATGTACCATGATGCCAGGCAAAATTATTTAATTATATGTTAAGAAGCTGTCAAACTGATCTCCAAAATAGTTATTTGATTTTACACCCTTACTAGCAATGTATGAGGCTTTCTGTTGCTCTAGAATCTTGCCAATTTCTGATATTTTTAGTATTTTTAATTTTAGCAAGTATACAGAAATTCTTTATTGTGATTTTCTTTTTCATTTTCATTTTGGTAAGGACTAAAAACATTGAACTACTTTCTTGTGTTTGTCATCCATTTGTGTTTTTTGTGTTTTTTTTGATCAAATCCTTTGCCCAATTACAAAGAAAGAAAAAAAGAAAAGAAAAAAAAATGGTGGCTAGTTATCTTCTTGAATTGTAAGAATGATTTTTGTTTTGTATTTTAAATGTAAATTCTTTGTCAGATAGGTGAAATGCAAATATATTCAATCAGTTTGTAGTTTCCATTTTCATTTTCTTTTTTAAAAAATACTTTTAGGAGCTGGGCGTGGTGGCGCATGCTTGTAATCCCAGCATTCATGAGGCTGAGTCCGGAGGATCCGGGTTCGAGGCCAGCCTCAGCTACCTAGTGAGGCACTCCGAACTTAGTGAGATTCGGTTTCAAAATAAAGAATAAAAAATGGGGCTGGGGGTATAGCTTGGAGGTAGAATGCCCCTGAGTTCAATCCCCAGTACCGCAAAAAAAAAAAAAAAAAAAGAAATTATAATTATACGTCACAGTGAGGTTCAATGTGACACAAATGTGTATGCTTGCAGCTTTAGGTGTATTTCTTTCTGCATCCCACCCCTACACCCCCCTTATTGCTTCCCACATGGTTAGTAAAACCTATTTACCTTCATATGTTGTCATAGTATTATTTGAACTGCTTCCTTTCTCAATTCTCCTTTTTCCCTTCTCCAGTTTACTTCCCTAGTTCCCTTCCACTATTCTATAGGTCTCTAGCCACAAAAGCTAGAAATATTAATTTTTATGAGTCAAATATATTTTTCTTTATGGTGTGTTGCATTCTATCTAACATTTACCTAGAATAAGATCACAATTTTTTCCAGTGTTTTCTTCTGAAAACTATAAAGATTTAAAATTTTTGAGTTCATTTCTATGTATGGTATGAGGAATTGTTTATAGCTCACTTTTCCACAGGGATATCTATTTGTTGAAAAGAGTATCTTTTCCCTACTGAATACATTCAATACCTTAAAAAAAATCTATTGACTATGAACATATTTGTCTATTTCTATACTCTCTGTTGAGTCTCCTTGATCTAGATTTCTCCTTATACAAAACTACATATGTCGACTGCTGTACGTTTTGTTTTATTTATTTATTTATTTATTTATTTATTTATTTATTTATTTATTTATTATGGTACTGGGGATTGAACCCAGAGGCATTCTACCTCTGGGTAAAGCTCAGTACTTTTCAATTTTTATTTTGAAACAGGGTCTAAGTTGCTAAGGCTGTCCTCAAACCTGTGATATTCCCATGTCTGCCTCTCAAGTACTGGGATTAAGGCATGTACCACCCCATCTAGCCTACTATAACATTTTAGTAAGTATTTAAATTAGAAAATATAACTTCTCATTCTTTTTCTTTTCTTTTTTTTTATATGTTTGTGAAAGTACATCATGTGCATTAGGGTTTTTCCCTCCCACCCCCATCACCTTCAGTTAAGTTACTTTCTTTGCTCATCTAAGGTTTCTCCTTCTTTGTCTAGAGTCCCTCTTATGACCCACTTTCTCCCTAGCATATGCTTTTTTACTTTTTGTGACTGACTAATTTCACTTAGCATAATGCTTTCCTGTTCCATCCATTTCCCTACAAATGACATGAAATTGTTCTTCTTTATGTCTGAGTAAAATTCCCTTGTGTACATATACCATAGTTTTGTAATCCATTCATCTGTTGATGGACATCTTGGCTGCTTCCATAGTTTGGCTATTGTGAATTGTGCAGCTATAAACAGAGATACACATGCCTTGGTCTGATAGTTTGGTTTCCATTCTTTTGGGTAGATACCCAGAAGTGGTATTGCTGGATCATATGGTAGGTTCATTCCCATTCATCTTAGGATCCTCTATACTGTTTTCCAAAGTGGTTGCATTAATCTGCAATCCCACCAACAACATATTACAGTTCTCCACACCCTTGCCAGCTTTTGTTGTTGTTTGTGTTTTTGATGATTGACATTCAAATTAGGGTTAGGGGAAATCTTAAGGTAGTTTTGATTTGCATCTCTCTAATTGCTAATGATGTTGAACATTACCTCATACATTTGTTGGCCATTTGTATTTCGTTTTTTGTGAAGTGTCTATTTAGATCCTTTCCCCATTTTTAGATGGGGTTATTTGTTTTCTTAGCTGTGAGTTTCTCGAGTACTCTGTAAATTCTAGATATTAGTCCTCTATCAGAGGAGTAGCTGGCAAAATTTTTCTCCCACTCTGTGGGCTCTCTTTGAGGTTTTGATACTTTCCTTTGCTGCACAGAAGCTCTTCAGTTTAATGCAATCCCATGTATAAACTTAATCAAGGAGGTAAAAGACCTCTATAAGGAAAACTATAAAAAGTTGAAAAAAGAAATTGAAGAAGACATTAGAAGATAGAGATCTTCCATACTCTTGGATAGGCAGAATAAATATCATCAAAATGGCCATTCTCCCCAAAGTGATCGACAGATTCAATGCAATACCCATGAAATTACCAAGGTCACTACTCACAGACATAGAAAAATCAGTCCTTAAATTCATTTGGAACAACAAAAAGCCAAGAATAGCCAGAGTAGTTCTTAGCGACAAGAACCATGTAGGAGGCATCACAATACCTGACTTTAAACTATACTACAAAGCCCCAGTAATAAAAATAGCATAGTATTGGCACAAAAACAGACACATAGGCCAATGGAGCAGAATAGAAGACTCAGAAACAACCCCACACACTTACAGTCAGTTGACTTTTGACAAAGGAGCCAAAAAAATACACTGGAAAAAAGACAGCCTCTTCAACAAATGGTGTTAGCAAAACTGGTTAACGATATGCAGGAAAATAGAAATAAACCCCTTTCTCACTCTGCCAAGAGTCAATTCAAGATGGATCAAAGTCCTGGAAGCCAAGCCAGAGGCCTTGCAGCTACTTGAAGAGAGCATTGGCTCAACACTTCAATACATAGGCACAGGTAAAAACTTTCTCAACAAGACCCCAAAGGCACAAGCAGCTCAAAGGAAGATCAATATACCTTCTCTTTCTAAAAATAATTTTAACTATTTTAAGTTTTTTGTGTTTTTCATGGAAGTTTTAGAATCAAATTGTCAATGTTTAAAGACAGAATTCTTGGAGTTTTCTTGTAATCATATAGAATCTATACATTAAATACATTTAAAGCATCTCTTGTTTTAATAATGTTTTGAATTATTTCGTGTACATCTTGATGGTATCTTTTTAAATTTATTCCTAAATATTTCATAGTTTTGTATGGCATTAGAAATGGTATGTTTTACTTGAAATTTATTTACTAATTTTTCCTTAGTAATATAGAAATACACTTTTGGAGGGGGGCAGGGAATGGGGATTAAACCCAGGGTCTTATGGATATACCCTTGATTTGTTTACATTGATTTTTATAAAGTATGGCCTTATTAAGCTTACTTATTCCTGTGGTTTTGATTCCTTAGAATGTCCTATATTCATAATTACTTCATCTATTCACAAGGATAGTAAACTGTCCTTTAAGGTCTTTAAAATCTTTATATTTCTTTTATTTTTATGCTGGCTAAAACCTATAGTACAATGTTGGATAGAAGTAGAGAGAACAGCCTTTTTGCTTATTTCCAAGCATAAGCTAAAGCATTCAGAATCTCACTATTAAAGGTATGATGGTCACTATAAGTTTTTAATGCATGCCTTCTACCTGTGTAAAAGTTATGTAAATCTGTTGTGTTGAACATTTTTAACTTAAATAAATATTGAAAATTTTCACATTTGTCTGCACAATGTTGAGATGATCAGTTTTTTTCCTCCTATGTCAATATGGCCAATTAAATTGATCATTTTTCAAATATTAAATCAATTGTTTATTCCTGGGATATATCCCACACAGTCAACATAATTATTCTCTTTATATTCTTCTGAAATCAATGTACTAATACTTTATTAATGATTTTTTATCTCTGTGTTCATGAGGATATTTGTAGCTTTCTTTGAATAAATTTGTCTGGTTTTTTATCAACATCTACTTACTTTATTAAATAGGCTTTAGGTTTTTTTTTTGTTTTTTTTAAAGAATCTACATATTGACTAAAATCACCTCTTAAGTGATATGAGCTTAGTCTTGCTTATGGAGAAGACTTAGGCATAAATTGGACATATAAGATATATGGATTGATAGAGAGTTTTACTCTTTCTTCTAATTTCATCTTTGAAAAATGTATACCTTGTAATTAATTTGGGCATTTCATCAAAATTAGCGGGACATATTCATCAAAGTCCTCTATTATCCTTTCAGTGTCTACAAGATCTGTGGTGAAACTCATTCTTTCATTCCTGATACTGGTAATTGGGCTGTCGCTTATTCTTGATCAGATCTTTCTCAAAGTCAAATTTTGGTTTCTCTTATTTTTCTATTTCATCAATTTATGCTCTTTTCTTCAATATTTCATTTTTTAATTCACTTAGTGGGCATTACTTTGCTCTTATTTTTCTAGATTCTCAAGAACTTCATTCAACAACTTTTCCTCTCAGGAAATACTAAGCTTTACCTGTATCCCACATATTTTGCTAGTTGTGCTTTATTTTAATTTAGTTCAAGTTGTTTTTATTAAATTATATTTTGTAAGGATGTTGTTTAATCTCAAAATATTCACCTATGTCTTTCTGTTATTGATTTTTAATGCAATTCTTTTGTGTTCAGAGAACATATTTTGTATGATTTCAGTCTTTTTAAGTTTCTTGACACATATAATCTATGGTTTAATTTAAGGAATGTTTTATATGTAAAAAAAATACATGTTCTTCATTGCTTAGGTAGAATGCTTTATATGATATGTCAGCCACAATAGATCAAGTTGGTCAGTGGTATTTTTCAAAGACATCAGTAACTTTGCCTACTTTTTTTTTTGTCTGCTTGTGCTATCAATTGCTGAGATAAAATAGGAATTTTAAAATCTATAAGTATATTATGAATATATAAATTTCTTCTTTTAAGTCTATCAATACTTGTTTTATATACTTGGAGATTCTCTTATTAGATACACACAAATTTAGATCCCTAATAAAAGTATTTATTTTCCTTTTTAACTTAAAACTTTATTATTATGAAGTTTATCTCTTTATCCTTAATAGTTTTCTTTGTACTACAGTCTAATGTGAATACTCTTATGCTGAGTACATAATATGTCTTTTTATCCATTATTCAAAATTATATCTTTCTTTTTCTTTAAGATAGATTTCTTGTGTAAGCATAAATTGGACCTTAATTTTTTATCTAGTCTGAAAAGCTCCATCTTTTATCTGGATTGTTTGGGTTAATGCTTACTATAATTATGAATAGTGTTTATATGGAGAGACAGGTAGATAATAGCTTTTTATGTGACAATTGCTTTCTTTGCTCCATGGCTTTCTTTTAATTCTGTATTTTTGTTAATAATTTCATTTTATCTCCACTGGTGTCTTCTAAACTGGATGTGTCTTTGTGTTTCTCTAAAACTTAAAATATTCATCTCTAATTTATCAATTCTGCCTCCAAAGCTACCACAAGAGAATCACAGATTTGAGGACAATCAACAATTCAGTGAGATCCTGTTTGAAAATTTAAAAAGGATTTGGGTTTAGCTTGGAGGTAGAACTTCCCTGGGTTAAATCCCCAGTACAAAAATACCTTACAATAATTACTTCTATTTTCTTACCCCTCCTTAATGCTACTTTTCTCATCACAGTCTAGTGCCTCCACTTAGTAAGCTATGACAATCTTAAATCTCATTCATCCTTTTGCATTCTATTAGGAATTTCAGTCATATTCTGTCTGCTATCCTATGTCTAGAATATTTTCATAATTGTTGTGTCTTAGCTATTTAAAGTGGAGGATGACTCAGTCCTGTAAGAGTTACTCCTTCATGATAAAAAGCCTAAGTCCTTTAATATGATATGCTTTTAAGATATAAAATCCTTAATAAACAAAAAGTGAATTGACTCCTTATCAGTAATATATGCTCTGAGGAAATATTTTAGTTATTTAGTTGTCCACTGAGATGTACTGACTATAGCAACTATAATGGGTGAAACATTTTAAGTATTTTATAGCACACATTTATTTTTGAAATCCATGGTCATTGTAAAAAAATTGGGATATATAGATGAAGAAAAATAAAACTTGCCACTTATTATACCTAGAAAAGTATAGTTAATATTTTGTTGTAGAGTTCTAATATATATAGATGCTGTATTTCCAGGGAATTCACATTAAAAATTCTAAAGTTATAGATATAGACTCTGATGTAAACAAACAAAATGTATCTCTTCATGTTTCTAAGTCTGACTCCTTAATTTGCATCATCACCAGGTTTTCTCAAATTATAGATAGCTACAGCCTCCTATCTGTTTTCCTCCTCATTAATATTGCTCCTTTCCTATCCACTTCCATGTTGGTCAGAAGGACGAAGATCATAGTTTATTATTACATTACTTAAATTCCCTCAACTAATTCTCACCAAAATTAAATCAATTATTATTGTCTTAAAATAGCATGCATCATTATTTTATGGTTGCAGTTCATCTCTTATTTCTTAGTAGGCTTTGTGAACTTTTACCATTCTGAACTATTTTGAATGCAGAGCGCATTCTCTTTCCATTCAGCCTTTAAGCACGCAGTGTTCTGTCTTTAAAATACTCTCTGTCGAACCTCACCTCACTACCACCTCTTCTCACTTTCTCTGTGACACATCTACTTCCCTCACTCTTCTTCCTATTTTAAGATGCACTTTAGGCACCATCTTTTCTCTTTTTTTTAAGTTATATTAAGTGTAGTTTCTCTTTGTTTCCACAGCAGCCAGTACACTTATGGTTGCATGATAAAGTATCATATTATGATCTAATGATTTCTTTCTCTCACTAGATTGTGAGCTATTTGAGTACAGATACCATGTCTTCCATTATTTAATCACTAGGGTGTAGTAGACCACATGACATTTATTAACCACTCAGTATGTATTTGTTGCATGGAATAATTAAAGCCATCACTCATGTGATCATCAAATTGGCGCTATTGATTTCATTGGCCCTCTATATTAAACCACTCAGCCTTCCCGTCATACCATTCCTTCGGTAAACCATGAGAAACATTTTTTTCATGACATTATATGATTTTAGCTAAAAGGAACATAAGAAAAGTTGCAACTCTTCCACGTTGACATCTATTAAAATGTTTTTGTAATATTGAATACTTCAATAATAAGTATTAGTATATTGATGTCTACAGGCATGTTTTCAACATCTCACAAAAACTCTTCTTTTGTTTGCACCTACAAATTGGGGCCATTCTTGCATTTGAATTCAGTTCAAGGTATTCAATTTAGTATTCACACCTTTTAAGAACTGAGCCTTAATTATCTTCTGTGTGATCATCTCAATGCCTCCGCATCTTCTATTTAGCAGTTGCTCACAGAGTAATCATGACATAGCACTTAGGCACAAAACTCAGTTTTAAGTTCTGAATATTATCCACCCTGTGATTTGAGCACATAGTCTGGATTGTGTCCAAATGTATTTCATATCGATGATAGAACAACTTCTTTGATCCTTTTTACCTTCAGAACATTAACATCCCTTAGCAAAAGTAATTTGAATTAGATGAAAAAAAGTTTATTATAAATTTGGATTCTTCATAGCACAAATAAAATATAATAGTAAATTAGAATTTAAAAACCCATAAAATTTAACCTAACAATAAAGGTTAAATAATATAGGTGATTGGCTAGTTAACATAGCTAGAAATTCCAGAGAAAGATTTTGGCTTCATTTAGCAGTTAAATAGCATAATCAAAACCCAGTTTAATTTTATTTCCCTGTATTCCATAGTAGTAGTGTTATCCCAATATCAAGTTTCTTCACAATGTCAAAATACTTATAGTTCTGGACTACATATTTTTATACCATATCTTTCAGAGTGAAACAAAAGTTGACTATAAGTTTCTGAGAAATCTACAAATACCCTTCCCTTGAAGCACAATAACATAATTCTTATTCACTCTTAAATCAACTTGGCCCCTTTAGTGAATCATATGCTCATCTCAGAAAATTCTCCATGTATGAAAAAATGTCATATCCTGATTGGTACAGATTTTAGATACTTGAATCAAGGACTATAGTAAGTGGTATGGTATTACCATAATAGGATTATACCTATCAGGAACTATAGCTGGAGCTTGGAGTGAAGTAATCTTCCCTAACTCCAAACCAGGCAGCTTTTAAGCAGGAAGATGAATGAGTCTTGTGGATTAAAAAAAAAAAAAATGTAGACATTTCTAACAAAAATTGAAAATGATGAATATTGATATTTTAAACAAAACAAAATCCTTGAAATTAGGGTTGACAAATTAACTGAAAAAAAAAAAATGCTTGGTACCCAGTTAAGTTTAAATTTCAGATAAACAATAAGAAAACTTTATATCCTGTGAAATCATAGTTAAACTTCCATGTAAGTTTCAATACCTGATTGATTTATTCAAAGTATTTCTAAATATAGGCAACAATTTTTATTTGGGAAGCAAAGTCAACAGAGACTAAGACTGGCTGTACTTTTCATATGATTATTATAGCCAGTGACCATGCATACATCTAATGATTTTCTGAAGGTGTTAGGGAGAAAAGTCAGTTTGATACTTCTGGTTTCAATGAGGACGACTCACTCCTAAGTACTACATTTCTTTCTCTGCCTCCTTCCCTATTGCTAAAATTAGAAGTCATTTGCTCCTACCTGCCCTGTTTCTTTTTTAGAAGGAAGCTGACTCTTACATATCAAAGTGTAGGCTTTGCTGTTGCAGGCAAGAAATCTCTTGTCCCAGGCTGCCGGATGAAGATCTCCAACCCTGATTCAGACATAGGAAGCCCATTTGACTCACACCTCTTAAAATTTCCCTTAAATTTAGCTTTTATTAATTATAAAAGTGATATTCCAGGTCATACCTGCCATTCATTTGCCATGTTTTTTTTCACCCTTAATCTGCAAAATTTAAAAAGAAAGAGATACTGTTTATATGACCTCTTTCAAAAACAACCCAATCATGCCTTGTTAATTCAGATATACCATCACTAAGAGTTTACTAATAAATGCTACCTGTTTATATGAATGGCATGGATTTTGGTATGCTTATTGACACAGACTTTTTAAAATAAATATTAGCCTTTGGTGGATAATATCAAATATGTTACCCATTTAAAATTTGTTATGATAAATAAATTGTATATAATAAGTGAATATAAAAACTGAAAGTGCTTCTGAAAATATATACAAATGGCTGTATCAAGAGACTTACTTTGAGAAATCAAATAAGAATTGGCTTTGAAACATTAGATGGAGGAGGAAATAGTAGCAATTTAGTGCACTAATCAAAAGGTATTGACCTAGCTGGGCATGGTGGCACATGATGTAATCCCAGTACTTGGGAAGTTGAGACAGGAGGATTGCAGGTTTGTGGCCAGCCTCAGCAATTTAGTAGGACAATGTTTCAAAATAAAGAATAAAAAATAGGGATGGAGGTGTAGCTTAGAGATAGAATGTCCTTGGATTCAATCCCTAGTACTGAAAAACAAAAGAAAAAAAAGGTATTGACGAGATATCAACTGATAGGTAGTGTTCAAATTCACACCTGAACTTTGTCCACAACTGCCAAAAACAACCAAAAAGAAAGCAGAACATAATTCTAGAAATGTGGGGATGGCAGATGCAAAGGTAAGCATGGAAAAGCCTGTGAAGGATTTTATATAGCTAGTGATGTGCTACAATTATTTGAACCTGGAGTGGATTTTGCTTTCTTTATCACTGCAATGTGAGATGCAGGTGAAAAGTTGTTTTTTCAAAATTAGCTAAACAAATACAGAGACAGAATCATGCAGAAGTTTCGAAGGAATTTACAGTCTGGACATGGGCTTCATGAGCTAGAAACTCCATCAGAAGTGGCAACCTTCAACAAATCTACTGTTCTAGCTCTTGGTGGGAAGTTTACAAAACAGGCTGCACTTTGTATCTCTGGGCCTAACAAAGATCACATATCAAAGCTTCATGACCAAATTAATGTGTAGCTTATCCCCCTCCCCAAGGTCTTTCCCTTGGTTTTATTATTACTGACAATATTGTAAGAGCGGTGTGAAATGGCCAATTCACACATGTGCCACGTTTTGCACACTGCCTGAACCTGCTGGAACATGATTTTCCTAAGAATGATGACAGTAATAAACATCTTCTGGCAGTGGCTTGCAAAATCTGCACCCATTTTAGTCACTCAGTAATGGCCCATAAAATTCTTTGAGAACTGCAGGAGAAAAACAATGTACATACTCATGCATAAATTAAAACTAGAAATGCCAGCTCAATGGAACTCGACTTCTCACACTCTGGGACAACTGTGAAGCAATTAAAAATAAACAAACACATAGCACATGGGTGCAGCCAACGGTCATCAGAGAAAGTGTTGTCTGTTGGAGATCAAACCATTACCCAGCACTTTCCTTAAGTAGACGGATTTCTTCTTTGGTCTGTGAAAATACTCAGAGTAATTTACATAATCCTTCTTGATGAGCTCTCTTAAAATGGAGTGTCAATCTAAGTGGATAAGGAGGGAAATGTTAATTTTGATTTCCCTTTACAGTAAGGGCCATTTTTTTCTGCACACACAAAAAAATGTGATACAGGCAAGAACATTCCTAACTTCCTTCTATTCTCAAAGTTTCACATTTGGCAAATAATCTAATCAATAAATGGGCAAACAAACTGAACAGACACTTTAGAAGAAGAACAAGAGGCCAACAAGTATGTGAAAAATGTTCAACATCTTTAGCCTTAAAGAAATGCAAAGCGAAACTCCACTAAGGTTTTATCTCACTCTATTCAGAATGGAAATCATCAAGAATATAAAATGTGCTGAACTTAGTGGAACATGTCTGTAAGTCCAGTACTTGGGAAGCTGAGATAGGAGGATTGCAGTTTCAAGACCAGCCCCAGCAATTTAGCAATACTCTCTGCAAGACCCTGTTTCAAAACAAAAAATAAAATATTATTGGTGTTATAGCTTGGACGTAGAAAGCCCCTGGGTTCTTTTTCCAGTAAAACACAAACACACACACACACACACACACACACACACAAACATAAAAAGACAATAAATAGACATTAAGTGCTGGAGAGGATGTGTGGAGGGTGACTTTTATACACTGTTAGTGAGAATGTAAATTAGTAAAGCCACTATGGAAATCAGTATGGAGTTTCCTCAAAAAGCTAAAAAAAGAACTCTCATTTGATCCAACTCTAGCATTCACTCCTTGGTATTCATCCAAAAAAATTAAAGTCAGCATACTTGAGAGATATATGCATACCAATGTTTGTGTCGGCATAATTCACAATAGCCAAGTTATGGAATCAGCCCAGGTGCCCATCAACAGATGAATGGATAAAAAAATGTGGTATAAACACACAATGGTCATAAAGAAGAACAAAGTTATGTCATTTGCAGGAAAACAGATGGAACTAGAGACCATAATTTTGAGTGAAATAAATCAGATGTAGAGAGAAAAGTATCTTATGTTTTCTTTCATATGTGAAGCTAGAGGGAAAAAAAAAAAAAAAAAACAGTTAAAAATAAGGGAGGGAATGCCATGAAAGTAGAAAAGTAGAAGAGAGGACTATTAGGGTAGAGGAAGGGGATTGAGGGAAGGAAAAGGAAAGAATAAGGGGTTGGGAGGAAAAATGATCAAACTATTATATATATATATATATATATATATATATATATATATATATGTGAATATGCTACAATGAAACTTACCATTCTGTATAATTAATATGCACCAGTAAAATTAAAAAATAAAATAAAGTAAAAGTTTAAAAAGTTCCAAAATTGAGCTCTATTGTATTAATGAGTGAACAGTTAATAAATGGCCTGCATATTATTAGACTTCAAGGAATGCAGTCTTATTACTTTTGATATCCATCTTAAATCTGTGAAGAAATGAGTGTTAGCATAAATCTCATTAAGAGACATTTGGTAGAATATTGTTGAACTGGTGGATCAACCAACACTAAAACACCCCTGATACCCTCTTATATTGTTACCCCCTGAGAGGCCTGGCTAAATTTCTACCCTGCCCTAATTTTGTTTATCTGAAGGTCAATAGTTCCTCCTCAGTTATGCTAGAGAAAATTGGTTGGATCTAAGATGGTGGCCAAAGTAATGACTTCTAATTTCATTATAATTTAATTTAAAGTATAATACTCAAGGGCATACCAACTGATATGACTCATCATACCTTAAAAGGAAGAAAAATAAGTGGATTGACTTTAAAAAGTCTCTGCCTGTTCCAGGAAAAGACAAGAATATTCTTTTCTCTTAGCCTTTCCCTTTCCCTCACACTATCTACTCTGCCTCCACAACCTCTCAACCCTAAGTGAGTTGAGGAGCTGATTTGTGAGCTAAGCTCCCACTTCTACATGTTTTTGGCCACTGAATAATGCTTATGCTGTTGATTCTCAGAATCAGTTTTCTTATTGGCGTCACAAACAAAAACAGAAAATGACCATTCTTACAGGTCTTTTCTCTCAAGGAGAGACCAATATATTGGTTGGTAACAATATTATCTAGTAGTGTCCCCTTTTTTAAAAAATATACTTTTATTGGTACATTGTAATTATATATCATAATGAGGTTCAGAGTGATAAAATCATACATGCACACAACATTTCGTTCATGTCCTGTTTCTTATAGTCATTGTTTCAGGTTTTGTTACGTACAAGAGTCAATGTTTTTTACTATAGAACTGAGTAGTGTAGGGTGGAGGGTTGCAGATGCTCAGGCAGTAAGTGTATGGATGAAAATTGCACTTTTGCTAAAGAAGTAGGCCCATTAAACAATTAGAGAATAATAGGATGGAAGATTTCAGAGAGATGGTCAAACCTGGTAAGAATCCAAGCTCTACCATGCATAGGAAGCCCATGATCTCAGAAATTTTCTAGCTTACTTCCATAACATTTTTTCTTGAATGTATTCCTTATTGGGTTTTCATATGCTATTTTTAATAGCAGTCCATCCACCTTGCTTGCTCTGTGTACACACACACACACACACACACACGCACACACACACACACACACACACACACACACACGACACCGCCAGAGTTCTATGATGGTGCTATTCCAGCTAGTTAGGGGGTATCCCAAAAAGGTGACATGATTACTCTCCTGAACCAATATCTTCACACATATTCTATTTCCTTTCCTGTCTCCTTTTTTTCTATCCAGAGCCACTTATGAAATTATTTTCTATCTTTGTACAAATTCCAGCCACTCCCAGAACATAAAAGTTCTTGTTTCTCTCCCAAACAGTACATCAAATAATTTTCCTAGCAAAGGTAGACCCTCATCTACAAAGATCCTATTATAGATGCAAAAAGTAAAATAATTTTCTATAAATAGCTGTCGTTCTCTTTTTAAATTTGTGTGGAACTTGGCTAAGTTTATGAAGTAAATAGTTTTAAGGTAGTGAATCTACAAAATAAAATTTCAAATATGACTAGGAGTTTCCTTCTGAATTATTATGGCCCTCCTCTCTTAATGATGTTTAGGTTCTGTCAAGATCTCCTCCCCAACAGAAAATGATTCTCAGGCAGCAGGACTTTCCCCCTTTTTAAGGTCATATCCTGAGATTGAAGAGAGGGACACAGGAGCAGTTTTAGGAAAAGCTACACCTTTGAATCAGAAGTAGAGGAAAAGGCCCATAAAAAATTGTAAGGCTCTAAATTCCAGCAGTGTTGGTGTTAAGTACCCTCTTGGTATACACAGAGTACTGCTCAATTGTAGAATTTCAAAGTTGATGTCTGGCCCAAAGAACTCTCGAATAAACTTAAAAAATGTCAATAGACACTTGTTATTAGATAATTTATTCTGCAAAAAAAAGTTCTAAATTTTTCTTCCGATAAAATGAACCATTGTTCAAGATATCAAAAATCTCAAAAGAGTGGTTAAGACTATCAAGTGTTATCACTTTAAGATCTTACCTTTCAATTACTGTTCATGTATAAGCACATGCGCACACACGCGCGCGCACACACACACACACACACACACACACACTAGCACCCAATATCAGCTCAGGAAAATTTTGTTTTTTTTCATATAATTCTTTATAAAGCACCTATTTATCACAATATTGGGGTAGAGTACTGCTAAAGAGTCACATATTTTGCCAATAGGGATCCAACACAAAAATAAATAAATAAATAAATAAATAGCCACTTGGAGAGATAGAAAGACCACATAGCTGGGTACTTGGAAACCTATGGTTTTGTTTTGGTTCTGTAAGTTTCAAACTTTACTTTTCCCAGGAGGCTTTAGTTTTCACAGTAGAAAAATGAGGTCACTGGGTGCTCTTTCAGCTATGTAAAACCTGGTTGTAAATCGTTGGATTGAGTTGGATTGAATTTTTTTTTTTTTTTTTTTTGCGATACTGGGGATTGAACTCAGGGGCATTCTACCTCCAAGCTATACTCCCAGCCCTATTTTTTATTCTTTATTTTGAAACCGGGTCTCACTAGACTGCCTCACTAGGTAGCTGAAGCTGGCCTCGAACCCGGATCCTCCAGACTCAGCCTCCCGAATGCTGGGATTACAAGCGTGCACCACCACGCCCAGCCATTGGATGGAATTTTAAGGAAGGTGAAAACACTAATCAAGTACCTAATATCATTGCCTCTCATGTTTCTCATTTGTAAAAGAAAATTATAAAATATTAGCAAAGGGTATATGCATATCAGCTCTGAGCTTTTATTTATTTATTTATTTATTTATTTATTTATTTATTTATTTTTGGGTAATTATGCTTGCTCCTTGCCCAAATTCTGTCCCACCCCTGCCATCTCCCTTATACTATAAACTTAGAAATTCAGATGTTGAAAAAAAATTGATCTTGTTCTGTCAAGGAAAACAAGCTGGCCTAGTCAATCAATGATCAGCCAAGGCAATTATTACAAAAGTAGATATTTAACTAAGGCTATACCAACTAATATCCACCTAAGATTTTTGCTGGAACTAATTAGAAAGAAAACTCTCTTTCTCTGAGATTGTGAGCAATGAGAGAACTGTGACCCTCTTGCTTACTACTTGGAGTGAGAACGGAGATAGGTTGAGAGTTGGGATAAACAGAAAATATTTCATTTTGAATACCTAAATTCAAATGCCCAAAGCCCTTTTTATTTGTTGTTGTTTCACGAGTATCATTATTTTCTTTTTTCTTAAGATAGTAATTTCTCTTTGTTTTCCATCCCTAAATACTTAAAAATTGATTGAATTATTGCTGTGGACATGTATTGAAAAACTTCAAGGAGATTCAGCATGTAAAAGAGCTTTATTAAGTGCAAATAACTATGTAAATATGTGGCTGTTAGTATTACTTTTAATTTATTTTTTGATAACATATAGAAAAACTTTGTTTAAGAATAAAACACTATGTTGGCATTCTTAGCCACTAGGGTGGTATTTTAGGGGCAAGGTCACTAACTCATTCTTTTTCATTGTAACACTAAATTCTTCACCCAGAGGTATTCACATTGCCATTTCTTAGCATGTGATATAGGACCTCAGACTGAATGCGCATCTACCTCTACATCTGATGCTCAGTTTTCCTATATGAGAATATATAAGAACCCCAGCAAAAACACATTGCTTTCTTTGTTCAGGAAGACACTGGCTGCTTTGTGAATTATCTCCATTGCACTCCTTGTTGCAAGCAGTAAACCTTTCTTCATTCTTTTATCTCTTGATTGTGTTTGGTAGCTTTCAACTCAACAAGAGGTGAACCCACTGCATTCAATTACAACATTATTATCCAAATAAACATCATCTTAACCAAAACCCATTATATAACACTTAATTCATACACTTTTATCCTTGATGCTTTAGGAAAGCTTGCTTGATTTATATCATGGTATAAAAGACTGCTTAATAGCTCTGGATTTCTTTCTATATTATTCAGTTGCTCTAGGAAGTAGGAATATATTCCCCTTTCCTCACAATGTAGTTTTTTGCTTTCTTTTGCTCAAAATCTTATAACACTTTGAGCTTTTAGAAGAAATGTGCTAAATGCCAACAATTAGTATTCAAGTGACTTAATAAGAATGAAAATAGAGACTTCGTGAGGTTCACTAAATCTACAAGATTTTAAATAGGGTCTGATATCATTAATCCACAAATTCCGGACTAACCCACTTCAATAAAGAGTAGTTCCAGAACCTAGTTTGCAAAATGATTATATGGTTAATGCAGGATTAAATTTTCTTTCAATTATAAGACTGAGTTTGGAAAATGCTCTAAAGAGAATGAAGAAAAAAATCCTGCAAGGGGTACATTTGGTCTAAAGTGCTTTTAAATATGCTTCTTAATTGCTGGGGGCTATTTTGCTCTTCATCTAATCATTGTCTGAATTACTGAAGCTCAACTCATCTGATAAAATAGGTGAGCTTTGTGGTAATGAAGTCAGATAATGTCTTATCTGAGTGTCAGGCTAGGCATCAAATGGGCAGTGTATTTAACCATTAGTAAGAAGCTCCTAGACTAAAATATTTTCATCACCAGTTACTTGTTGCAAGCCAATTCATTGAAATAAGAGAGTGTTTAGAAATGGGAAGGCATTTGGGAAGCTGTGCTTTTAACTATTTAATAAAATTGCTTGTTATTTAAATAAAGGTAATTAAAAGTGTAATGCTCTGGAACTATTAAGCACCTACGCAAAAATGAGAGGACTTTTGTTTTACCAAAGAGCCAATACCTTGAAGAAGGTGCAGGCTCCACAATGAGAATCCCATCGATACTTTTAAAGAGCTGGAGATTAACTCATTTGAATAAACAGTCATTTTATGGCTTTTTCACCAGGAAGCCTGCATTTCCTTAGGGTTCTTGAATTAGGAAGTTCCACACCAAGTTTCTGTAAATTAGCTATGTGAGTATTCATACCATCAGACCTTCAATCTCACAGGAGGGCCCACTTGGGCAGAAGTCAAAACCACATAGTAATCCTCTTACTCTAGCAATCTTCTGCCTACAGTGCTTTTGGTTTTGTTTTGCACCTGTCTTTTCAAAATGCATTTCTTAAACCATTATTTATTTTATTCTAATGAGTAACACGAATTGGAAGGCCAACCCCAACTTCAATGCTTTTCAGGTGTTCATTCCCAAGAGGACTTTTTACATACTTAGATTTTATAGCATAAAGCATGAAAATTTATACAACTGCTCAGTACAAGTTTAAGGGCAGGTTTCTGTAAAACAAAACAAAACAAAAAAAGAAATATACAAATGTACTGGTTCCTCCATGTTTTTCTTTTTTTACATGAACTGGAGCAAAACTATATCACATATGAAAAACATCCAATTTTGTTTTGCATCCCCCCCCAACATATGGTAAGTATTTCCTTGGTTTCTAAATCTGATGCATTTCCAAATACACTTGGGGAAGAAGTGTAAGTTACTGTACTTCTATCCAATTTTTCTCAGGGAAATTTGTGCAACATAGGTTTTATAGAATGGATGAATTTTATTAAAAGGAAGAATCTTTGTCCTTGCAATGCTGAAATACCTGTGAAATTGCATGCCATCAGAAAGAAAACATGGTATTACTTCCTAACTCTCTGTTCGTGACAAATTTTGCCAGCCATGTATATACGTGTATACATATATATGTGTATATATATGTATATGTATATATATATATATATATATATATATATATATATATATATATACACAGACTTTGCCAGCCATGTGTATGTATACATATATTTCAGCATTTGAGAGAGCATTTTTAGTACAAGTGGACTAGGAGAAAGGAATTGGCTACCCTGCAAGTCTGGGCCATCAGATTGGTTAATTAGAAGAGGCCATTGAGTCATGCCTTCTACTTTGTCATGTTTACCTGTTTTTGTCTTGTTTTTCCTTTTTCTTTTTCTACAGAAAACCAAACCAAATCAAGCAACTCTCCATAATACATTCTAACAGTGTCGCTAATTAACTTACGTCTGCAGAAATGTCCCCTTCCTGGGTCAATGCAGCAATCTTGACTGCTTGTTGTTTTCTAAATACATCAGTTTCATTTTGTGTTAAACCAATGTCCCATGATATATGCTACTTTTAACTACAGGGTTGAGCTGCTCTGGGCCTGACAAGTCATGAAGCATTAGGGAATGATTGGTTCTTCCTGTCTTGGAACTCAGCCTAATACATAAGGTATTTTAATAGGGAAATCACCATTGACTTTGTAATCCCTTGTGTGACACTTGTTCTGTGAACAGATAAGGGGGAAGTAAGTCAAGTTCACATTTGTCAGGAAGTCTCCACTGTCTCTTTTCTCCCCAAAGGCGGGAACTGTCAGCATTTGTGACTTCAAGCTAGCCTATGTTCTGATATTATTGTACACATTCCCAGAGGGGAGTCTTTGGAAGGACTTGGCATTTGTGTGAAGGGAAATATTTCAGCTGATTTTCACAAACACTGATGGCCCAAGACAAAGTGACTGAGTGCTTACACGTGCTGAAGTTGAAGGACATAAACATACCATGTTATGTTTTGTCATAAACAATCATGGAGTAAGGCCCTTTTCGCAGGTGATTGAACACAATGAATAACAGAATGTAGGCTTGTATTCTGATGCTTGTTGTTCATGTAAAGTCCTGTTCTGCATTTTAGGATTTGTTGAAGGCAAAGCTTCTGTTTTGGGAATCAGTCCCATTAATCAGGTCATTCCTCTAGGTATATTCTGAAGTAGCTACTTTTGGTGATTAAACTTCACATATTATATTAGGTAACAGAGCATGCTGTTAACAGCATGTTATCACTAAAGGCAAGAAAAAGCATTCATTTTAGATAAGACAAGCTAATGCATGCTAACCATAATACTGCTCTCTGAATCCAGGTAAGCTGCAGAATATTATCAATCAAAGCCAACATTTTCTGAGTGCCTACTATGTGCTGTGTACATATCAGATGCTAAGAAGAAGTATATTATTCCATATAATACTATAATTCATAAGCAGTAGAAATAGCAAACAATGCATGATAGTAAATCAACAATTTGCCATATATCTTGCAAATGTATTAGGATGTATGAATCCCAGTTCATACTTAAAACAACTCATGTCCTTGCCAAAAAAATAAGAGCCTTTATCAAGGATATGAGGACTACATGAAGTTTCAATGAGGTTACTTAGCATTATTCTGTGTAATAAGAAGCCAGGAAAATAACAGTTTTGAGATGGTGGTGTTGTTGTTACTAAGAACTGACAACAGGGATGTTCTACCTCTGATCTACACCCCAGCCCTATCAGCCCTATTTTATTTTTTATTTTGAAACAGGGTCTCACTAAATTGCTGAGGGTCTTGCTAAATTGCCAAGACTGCCTCAAATCTGAGATCCTCCTTTCTCAGCCTCCCAAATCCTGGGTTTATGAGTTTCAGGGAGCCTTTGACTGCTTATTCCAAATATGAGCTTTAAGCTACTATAAAGTATCAATTTTAAGCAATAAACATCATGAGATTTTTCCTTACCTTTCCCATGGAGGCATAAGTGAAGTCTAAATACAAGCCCAAGGATCCCATTTCAACAATAAAAGATTCAGAAAGGTAGCATCTTAGCAGATTTTTGATAGTGATTTCTAAAATATGTTTTTCCTGAAATAAAGAGGGTCTGTCATGAATTAAATATAACTCTACATTCAGTGAGTATTCCATTATATTTTTCCAGCAAATAACTGGCTGAAAAATTTAACGAGAAAAGGCTTTGTCTTTAAGAAAACAGTTCCAGACCATTTTATGAGATTACTCTAGCAGACCAACTTGAAATTTTGAGGAAAATAACCCAAACTATGTAAATGTACTAACAGGAGCTCTCCAGGGAAACACAACATCTTAGCTCTGTCTTCGTAGCACTCATGGCGGATGTAGAGGAGAAGAAAATTGAGGTTTCAACAGAATTCAAACATTATTGTATCAGATCTCAAAACATTTATTCATTAAGACTAAAATAAAGGAAAACATTTTGAAAAATAACAGTCAGTAATTTAAGTCTGGCAGGGCTAGATTAAAATTTGAGTTCTGGCCATTTTCATGTATGTTATCGTGACTATTTACCGTGACAACATCTGCACAGCATTACCTACTCACTTCTGAGTATTTAATGTGCATACTCTTAAGGAACATGTTCCTTGTGGTCTGTTACATATATTTTTTAAGACCACATTAAAAGAATCAGAAGTGGAAAAGATGTTTCCAAAAACTTAAACACGGACATTTTTCATTTTGGAGTTTTTAAAATGTGCACTATTGCTTAAATAACCAGAGACCATGTTATTAAAGGTCTGCAGAAACTTCAAGTGAATGAAAACATTGCTAACTTTAACAGTTTCAACAAAGTGTTATATTTTGGGAAACACAATGCAATGAAACTCCTATGAATATAGATAGTGGAGAGAATGGAGAAAATGTGTATCTATTTATCACTTGATGGAGTCCTGGCATTTTCTTATAAAGCAACTGTAAAAGAATGCCTAATGTGAATGTGCAAGTGAAAGAGGAAGTGTAACATCAGTCTCGCACACAGTTTTTGAAATGTTAAACCAAAACAAACGAACAAAACCTGAAGGACTAATACTAATATTGACATAATAGTGTTTGATTTAAAAATAATGCAATATGAAATAAATAATCAAAGAGCAAGTTCCCAGAATTTCTTGCCCTCGAAGTTAAACAGATAGGACACTCCAAAAATATCCTTATCAATTTGGAATAATATTTGGATTAAGGCACTGAAAAAGACAGAAATAATGGTGTATACTTTTTCTTTGTATCTTCGTAATTGGAATGCAGTCCTTAGGGGTAAGGGATCGCTTTCATTTATAGAATGGCAATTCAAACCATTCTTTTCCACTGGAAATATTTGTCGCAGGAAGATTTTCCCATAGTGAAAGCATTTTGTTAATGAACATTTTTTTTTTTTTTTTTTTAATGTCGAAGGTCCCTTACATGGAACTAACTGGAACCATGCTTCAACCAAGGTTATAGGCAAAGCTCAGCCTTTGAGTTGTGCAAGCTTGACATGTCATTGCAGAGACAGGTCACATTTCATTGTGCTGTCGCTTTGCATCCCTTGGCATTTCACTGACACACTGCAGGCTCTTGTTCCACTTTTTTGTGCTTCTTGCCATGGTTCTCATTAAAGGCCCCAAGACCCAACGACTTCTGCAGGAATTGATAGCACTTGTGTGTGTGTGTGTGTGTGTGTGTGTGTGTGTGTGTGTGTGTGTAATCACTTCCTTATTTGAACAACTAGAAGTAGAAATGAACCTTTTGGTTCTTATTTTATAGAAAAAGCCGAGGATGCACTTGGCCTATTCAAACCACCAACAGCTGTCTGTTTTTAGATGTAAAGCGGGAATTCCAATCTGTAGAAATGAACTACATAAGACATGAAGACACATAATAATGAAAATAATACAAAAGGACTCAAGTAGGATATAAAATATTAGGTTAGAAGAGCAAATGAAGGTACTCTCTTTATTAAAAATTTATTTGCATGATTCTAAAAGGTACTCATTTTCGGGGGAAGAAGCTGCAATAGTGGAAGGAGTAAGCAAAATGAAGAAAGTAAAAGTCATGACTAGTCCCACCACTCAAAAATACCCCAGTGTTAGGCTTATGTTTATCTATATCTAGATTTATATTGACATGAAATTCATGTACATAAATTATGCCATACACAGAGAAAATTTTTTTCTTAAACATGAAATTGTATTATAAACATTTCCCCATTCATTAGATATTCTTATGCAACATTATTTTTTGTGGATTCTTATTGTTTCACTGTGGGGTTATGCTATAATTTATTTCCTTAAGATAAATTCACTGAGTAAGAATCAAATTTCATCTCACTCCACTTAAAGTTTGATGCTTCTTCTTCAGTCCCCATTTATATTCTCAATGTCAATGTTTAAAAGTGTTTTCCTTTTCTTCATATTAGTCAACATAAATTTTTATTATCTTCGTCATTCTGATAAAAACAGCTATCATTTTAATTTCTATCTCTTTGATAGCTGATAAAATATAATACTTTATATTTTCAATCTTCCACAGAAGAAATTTCTTTATTTTAATGATATAAAACAATGTAAAGAATTTAGCTCACATACATATTTTTTCCCTTGCTAAAGAAACGCACATTAATTTTCTATCTTGTTTTCTATTCAAAATATATTTTGGTAAACCATTGGGTTCTAGCTGCTGATCTTTGCACATAATCATTTCTTCTAAATAGTAATATCAAGACCTATATAATACAAATTATCATATGATTTTCAATTTTCTGACATAGATTTTCATGATACTTATCTTTTTCAGAAAACTATAGTAGAAATAATTACATTCAGTTTTGTCTGAACCCATTAATTTTTCTTGAGCTTTCTTAAATACTGTTCCTTATTTGATGTTTTTGTTCATTTAAATAGTTCCTAGATGGGTGTGGTGGAGCATGCTTGTAATCCCAGTACTTGGGCAGCTAAGGTAAGAGGATTACAGATTCACAGCCAGCCTCAGCTACTTAGTGAGGTGCTCCTCCAAAACTTAGTGATACCGTGTTTCAAAATAAAGAATAAGAGATAGGGGTGGTGGTATAGCTGGGAGGTAGAATGCCTCTGGGTTCAATTTCCAGTACTGCAAAAAAAAAAAAAAAGTTTCTGCCTTAAAATAAACTAAGTAATAAAAAAAAAAAAGGTATTTTCCTTCAATAGGCCATTTTAGTGAGAAAAAGTCAGGTTGAGCAACTCCTGTAATCAGATGATTTCTAATTAAATCATGTCACACTCAACTTCTACTAGAAGAGGTAGGAAATATATACTTTTATCAGTAATCCATTCCCTTGCCACCCAAATAGTTCCTATTTGAAAAGTGGAAATCATGCATTATTCCCTTAGGACAAGCTATCTGTAGCCTTGAGACAAAAATGAAACTAGAATTATTCCAAGTGCTTCAATCATAAATTCTGTCTCTTTTCCCCCAGTGTCAATAGTCTGTCACTATTGTCCTTTCTCCACAACTTTTCTGTTTCTTTCTCTTTTCTAGTTCCCTTGCTCATCTTTACTTTTATTTCAAACTCTGTAGCCTCATGAGGTTACTTCAAAGCCTTGTTTTCTTACTTATGGAAGACTTTGAAATTATTCTTCCTTAAGTTTTGTTTCTTGCCCCTGGTGAGAAACGGAAAGATGACAAAGGATGAACCACTGCATTCAGTCCTGATGCAGAGAAATGTCCACTTAGTGAGGAGGTTGAATACTTAAAATATTAATTATCTTAATGATGAAACAAAATATTTGTTACCAATCTTATCATGTGCTACACACTTGTGAGATATTTCATTTATTTATTTATTTATATTATTAATGCAATATACAAAAATGCTATGAAATTGATGTTTTTTCTCTTACTTTAAAGAGAAGAGAACTGACACTTGGGGACTTAGGAAAACCAAAGTGAGAGTCTCTAACCTGAAGTTCTCTACTTAAGAATAAAATAAAATAATGTATATGAAGGTGTATGTATGTAGCATATAATTAAACCTGAAATGTATTGCTAAACAAATATTCACTTAAGATCTCTACCAGGGAAAACAATTTCTTCATCTTTGTACCTCATTCTTCTTCCATCTTGTCTTTTTTCCTTCTAACTTTATTCACTTGATTAAATATGTTTCATGGAATATCAAAATATATCCCTTTTTCAAGACTGCTCCTACCTCAACCTAAGAGCAGAGTTCACAGGTAAAATGTATACACACAGGACCTATCCAAGGAAATATGATGAGCACAGTATGTTGGATTACATAATGGATGTTGCCTTCCCATCTCACTTTGAGAAAGAAGGAGTCTTCTGAAAACATGTCATTTCAAGCAATTGGAAATGCACAGACATAAGCACTCAAGAAAATGGAAAAGAATACAGAGTTGCAAGACCTTGGGTTCCATTAGTAGCAGCAGAAGAAAGAGGAGGAGGAGGAGGAAGAGTTGTGTTGTAAATGAGCAAAGAAAGATCCATTTCTAGTATGTTTTGTTAGGAAATTGTTAATGCCCTACCTAATACTATATTTTAAAACAAATTCATATTAAAATTTATGTACTCATAAAATAAATAAAGCACTAGAATATTAGATGTTGAAGATATTCTATGACTACCAAATTGGTAGAACATCTACCACAAAACAAACTTCTATTTGACAAAAACAAAACAATAAATAATTATATCAATACAAATATCAAACCATAAGCAAACAAAAACCAGCAAACTACTTAAATACAGAAATCACACATGTAATGTAATAGGTTAAAAATTCTTAACATTTAAGGGTCTTCTAGAAAACAAACAGAAGTCTTTTTTCTGGCTCAACATAAGCAGTAGACAAAGGATTTAAGATTATATTTCTGAAGGAAAACATTAAAATTCCCAATAAATTTAAGAAAAAAAACTGTTCTACTTTAATAGTAACTATATATTTTAATTAAATCAATAATGTAATACAATTTTCAGAGTTTCAATAATTAAAAAAATTAACAAGAACAACATATATGAAGTTGTGAAGAAACTAGTTTGGTTTTTTTGTTTTTTTTTTTTTCTTTTTCAGTACTGGGGATTGAACTCAGGGGCATTCTACCTCTGAGCTATACCCCCAGCCCTATTTTTATTCTTTATTTTGAAACAGGGTCTCACTAAGTTGCGGAGGGCCTAACTAGGAAACTGAAGCTAGCTGCAAACATGGATCCTCTGGTCTCAGCCCCCCAAATGCTGGGATTACAAGCATGTGCCACCACGCCCTGCTACTAGTTTTCTAATACATTGTTATTAGGAATAAATATTTTAAGAGCTGGGCACAGTGACCCTGCTTGAAACCCCAGTCCGTGGGAGGCTGAGACAAGAGGATCTCAGGTTTATGGCCAGCCTCAGCTACTTAATGGGGCCAATGCAACTTAGTGAGACTCTGTTTCAAAATAAAGAATAAAAAATGGGCTGGGGATATAGCTCGGAGGCAGAATGCCCCTGGGTTGAATCCCTAGTACAACACATACACATAAAAATTAATAACTATTCTGAAAATCTGTTTATATGAGATTATTTCTAAAATTTTAAATTTATATTACTCAACTTAAAATATTATATGAGTAGACCTTATCTTAAGGAAGTCTACTAGATTCTTTTGAATGCAAATAAAATATCTAACCTTAAATTGTCTTAAACAATAAAGTAACTTTAAAAGGTATATCTCAAGCAAGGCTAACCTTCATATTAGGTTTGAACTAGCCTGTATCTTCTTTCTCTATAGGTATTCCTTTGGCACTGGGCAATAGATTTTATATTTCAAAGCTAATCAATTCCAAGAGATACATGATTCTAGATTCAAATCCAACAGAAAGGAAAATTTCTACTTTCCTAATAACTCAGGCAAAAATTCTGATTGAGTCTCCTTCACTTTTAGATATTAGATTCAGTTCATTTTACACACACACACACACACACACACACACACACACACACACATTGATTTTATTTGTTCATTATTATTTGAACTATAGGTCTTTTGGTTGGAGTGGGAGAGAATTGCTACAATGATACTGGACAAAACATTCCCAGGAATATATTCCTCCCACCTCCTTCTCTTCCTTGCCTAATTATTGGCTTTCAGCACATTGACTATGAAGTTTGTAGATGTGGTTTTCTTTGCATTTTTCCTGGTTTGTGGGGTCTCTTGCATCTTTGATTAGAAAAGTTTAATTAAATTTAAAAACTTTTTGCATATATATGTACATATTCTGCCCCATTATCTCTGTCTTCAGGACTTCAGTAATATAAAAAACAAATAGCTTGATTTGGCCTCATAGTTCATTCAGGATCTCGTCATTATTCCCCTTTTGCTCTCTGTGTTACAGTTGAATATTTACACATCTTCAAGTTCATTAATCTTTTTCTCTGAAGTATTTTAATTACTCTCAATTCCCCTGAATGAATTATTTTATTTCATGTATTATAATTTTCAGTTCAAGAATCTCCATTTATTTCTCTTTTTGTCAAGTTTCCATATCTCTCCAGAATTTCCCATCTCTTGTCTCATATATATATATATATATATATATATATATATATATATATATATGTGTGTGTGTGTGTGTGTGTGTGTGCATTTATATATATTTTCCTATAGTTTATTTAATATATTTTAATAATTATTCTAATGTTCCTGTCTGCCAATCATAGTATCTTTAGCTGTTTTTTGAGACTTTCTCTATAACGTCTTTCTTTTCAAGAAGACCATAAACTTTACCAAACCAACCATGACTGGTTGGTTCCATCCTTGATCCAGAAAAAAATACCTAATATGCATTTGTTGAGTGAGGAATGAACAAAATGCCAGATCCCCTAAATGCCACAGCTTTGGAAGAACGGCACCATAAATTTGCTCATAAATACATTTGAGCAAAGTTTTGAACCAAGCCCCAAATAAAAAGACAGTTTTAATGGCATAAATGACATATATATATATATATATATATATATATATATATATATATATATTTCACTACCAGAGCTATAGTTGTAGAGTTGTAGAAGTGATTTTACTCAAACTTTTTAAAATTTTTCATAGTTGATCCTAAATAGGAAGCAGTGTTTGGCTAGTCAGGACATAGAGCAGAGCAAAGCAGGATGAAACCTCTTGATTTTTAGATTCTTACAATTTCCTTAAACTTGGAGGATAGTAGTAATTGTTTTTTTTTTTTTTTTTTTTTTTACATTTTTATCTTAGCCTTCCACAGCATTTCCTAATAGCAATAAACCCCATGTGACTCATCTGTAAAGGCAATGAATATTAAGACTCTGTAACTGCAATTGACAAATCTCTATCTCCGTCTCTGTCTCTATTTCTATCTCTATCTTTCTCTACTGAATTCAACTGGTAAAGCAGTACAAAGCAATACCAAACTGAGTGGGAAACCATTAAGTACACCTGATCCTGGAAAACTACTCTTTTCTTTTAAATCCATGAAGAATTCAGTATGACTAGTAGATTTGAGAGTCCCAAATCAAATGACAAGGGAAATCACCTGTTTTGAGATGATGTTCTCATAAATCCACCAGTGGACTAAGTGGAATAAGATATGTTAAAAAAATAAAAGTGTGACAAATACAGTCAGATGACAAATCTCCAGTATACAGCATATTTTAGTAGATTACTACAGTTCATAAATGTTTAAACCAAAAGTATGAAGATAGAAAATTCTAACGATAAAACCACTACACCCTGGCTATATCTATTAATGACTCAAAGAGGATAATGCCACCAACTCCTTTTATATTATATCACAGTCTCTCTAAGAACCTTGAAAAATGAGACCACATTTTATTTTTGCTTTATTAGAGGCAGATGTAGTTAATGTTTATAGAATATCAATAATGCAGTTTGTAGTTCTGCATAATTAAAGTCACCTCTTATGTTGATAAAATAACATGAAAAGGAGCTGCACAACACTAAGGCTTAAATATGTTGACATATTTGGTCTAATCTCAGGCAACCTTAGTTACAAAGACATGGATTTCTGCTATACTTATAAAAATATTTTTCTGTCACTTAGAGCTATCAGAACTTATACCCATTTATATTAGTGAGAAGGAGGAAAGATCACCATAATGGCCCACCAATGATTAGAGATATAGCTGTATTCATAGGTTAGACTATGCATTGGCAAGTAGAAGCATATGTAAACAGAGAAAGACTGTGTGTGTGTGTGTGTGTGTGTGTGTGCATGCGTGCACTTGCACACACACACGCACACATACACAAGGATACAATAAATTATTATCTTGGTCTATGTTCAAATGCCAACCAACAGTAAGTGCTGAGGGGGTTTATTTCTAATGCACATCATTAGTGTCAGAGGCAGCAATTGTGAGAACACAAAATTCACAGGACTTATAAGTGAGAGAACTCAGATAGAGGTCTGCCTCCACTTGTTTCTAGCTTTATGATATTGGACCCATCACTTAATGTCTGTGATACCTAACTTCCTAAGTTATAAAGCCTAAATCAATAATTCATAAGTCACACATTGAGTATGAGGACTAAGAATTAGAGTAATTTTTATCTGTTTTTGTTACTTTCTAGTGTCTGGGACATACTATGCAGTTAACAAATATTTATTCCACCCCCTTCTCCTGTCTGACACACTTGTGAAGACTAAGTGAGATAGTATATATAAATAAGCTTTATATGAATAAGTGAGATAAAATATAGCTATTTTTCTTATTGATATGTCCAAAAATACGAGATCTCATTAGTTTTTACCTAAATACAAATGTCCAAATAGCAATTCACCTTAAGTTTGAAAGATAGGTTAGGGATGGGTTGTCAGATAAAGAGCAGGAAAGTCCATGATAATCCTGGACAAAATTTAATCCAGGGCCTCTACTCAGAATGTTTTGGAGAAAAATCACAAATTGCTTTCAGGATTCTAATTTTCATTGAAGTCCTAGGCAGGATGTTTTTTAGGCACCTAGAATAAACAATTGTTTACAATATGTTTGGCAGATACTTAATCCTTGTATTTTCATAAATAGTTATGTTCCAAAGTGCCTTATAACCCACCAAGAGAGATTCATTTTATAACACACCAAGAGATTCATGATTTAAATCAAAATAGTAACACATGTTGTGGGGCTTACAATGAATTCAAAGTAAAATTTATTGTGAAGATAACTCAAAAGACAAGGCATGAATATTATTTTAATATTTGAGGGACCTTTTCTTGAACAGGTGGTAGTACAATATTATTTTACAGGGAACAATTTTATAAGTGCATTATAATACCTAGAACATTCTACTAATAAAATAGTGCAAATAAAGAGAAACTAAAAATGGAATAAGACAATGAAGTGGATACTAGAAAATGCTCAGTTAATTAAAAAAATGGTGAAAAAAAAGAGAAACAGAGCAGAAGGCACAAATAGAAAAAAAATAAGATAGAAAAAACATACCACATCAATCATCAATAATTATATTAAATATATTGGATAAGATACTAATTAAACTTACATAAAGATGTCAATAAATCAATGTAAAAATAGTTTCGTATGTCCAAATAAAAGCAACCACAGGGGTCCAGCCCTGGACTGCGTGTGTTTTGATAATGTTTGTAAGTGATTATAGAATTTCTTATGTTGTTTGTCTGAAGGCACTATTTTTTCAGCTAATACAAAGAAATCAATGTTTGTCCAGTCACCATCTGTTTCTAAGAAATTTTCCCTATAATTAATGTAAAAACAAAACCCAAAGCACCCAAAATGCAAAGTGGGATATGCCATGCACTCCTTCTTTGGAATCGTCTGCCTTGCAGGAATCCATTGGACCAAGCCTTGCTCAAGATCCAGCTATTAAGGAGCTGTGGTAAGCAACAGACTAAATAGAGACCCTTAACTTTTACTTACCTCTTACTCCGTATAAGCCCACTAAAAGAGAAGATAAAGTGTTTCATTTTTCCTTTTTGCTCCAAATGATATTGAGTGTCAATTCCTAACCAAATAGGATATGAGAGGGAACAACAGCATTAAAAATATGTATTTTTGGATAGTGGAAAAAAATAGACTAAGGGGTAAGAAATTACCAATGAAAAAAGTAAAGAAAATGTCACATAACTGAAGGACATGTGGCCCAGGTTCAAAGAGTCTACTAGTTAACCAGGAAAGTGGTTGTGGATCAGTCCACACCATTGTGAAATTACAGAGCACTGAAGGCAAATTACACATGCTAATGTCTTTCATAGAGACAAAACCAAACCAAAAGCATTCCACATACAAAGGCATGAGAGCTTTTTAACAGTAATGTTTTGACTTAGAAGATAATGGAACAAATATTCAAAATTCTGAGAAAAAATAATTTGCAGTCTATGATTTCTAACTAGTCTATAATTTTACTTGTGATGCACCATTTTCCCAATAAGCAACAATATGAACAACAATAAAAGAGAATCAAGAAAGAGATAAAGAATCTAAGAAACAGGGAATCATGACTGGTGAGAAATCTTGAGGAGAGATTTTTTTTCTCCCAAGGAAATAATGCGTACAATGCATAATAGGATTTAGTCTAATAATAGTAAATACATAAAATTTAAGAAAATGTTGGCTTAAAATACTGAAAGCACATAAAATATCAAGGCGAAAAAATCATATAAAATTTCCAAAACAAAATAAGTGGTGTATCAACAAAGATCAAGCAGAAATGACCAGATCAACCAAAGGTAAATGACCAGAAAGAACCTAAGCCAAGACTGCTAAAATTGCAACATACCACTCTCAACAGTGAAGCTAATGATAGAAGGAGAAATATTGAAAATTATGGAGACAAGCAGTAGTAGATGTTCAGAGTCCCCACCATTCTTTGCATTCTAAGATTGTGAAACAGGAAGTCAGACTTTGGAGGGGCTACTTTAAATTGCAAACTTAAAGAAATACTGGCCCCAATAGATCAGTGTTTTCAGAAGCTAGGTTCCAAGAATAATATGCTGGGGAACTGAACCTTGTTCTACAGGCATGCTTATTTATGCTTGCCATTTAGTCACCTCATTTGACTACTGTGGGCAGCCTCTGAGCTGACCACTGGTGATCTGTACTTCCTGGTGTTCATTCCTTTGTTTAATTTCCTGCATTTGGGTCTTGAGGCTAAACTTATTGAATCACTTCTAAAAGGAGATCAAAGAACTCAAGAAAATCTCAACTAAGAGAGCAAACAACCCAATCAAAAAATGGGCAAAGGACCTAAATAGACACTTCACAAAAGAAGAAATACAAATGGCCAATAAATGTATGAGGAAATGTTCCACATCATTGGCAATCAGGGAGATGCAAATCAAAACTACCCTAAGATTTCACCTAACTCCAGTCAGAATGG
>PVLC010014060.1:0-40254 GCA_004027655.1 Graphiurus murinus | reverse complement strand
AATGCTGGGATTACAAGCGTGCGCCACCACGCCTGGCATCTGGAGTCTCTCTTATGCCCCATCTTCTCCCTAGCATCTGCAAATTAGGGAGAACATATGCTTTTTTACTCTTTGTGACTTACTAATCTCAATTAACATAATGTTTTCCAGTTCCATCCATTTTCCTGTAAATGACATGATTTTTTTTTCTTCTTTATGGCTGAGTAAAATTCCATTGTGTACATATAACATAGTTTTGTAATCCATTCATCTGTCGATGGACATCTTGGCTGTTTCCATAGTTTGAAAATTGTGAATTATGATCATTTTTGGAATGATCATCTTCTAAGAGTGATATTCTATTTTCCATGTGGTCTAATCTACTGTTTATAGTTTGTATTGATGCCTTCACTTCAGTTATTGCATCTTTCACTTCCTTCAATGCTTCTGTTTGGTTCCTGTTCAGGGTGTCAAATTCTTTGTTTATTTGTTCCTTTATTTCCAACTCTCCCTGCATTCTTCTGAAAATCTTGTATTGATTCTAGTATTAAAGATCTGAATTGTTCTTCTGGTAATCTGTGCCATTCTGGGTTGGTGAGATCTGTTATTGAGCGGTTGTGGTGGCTCATTGTCTCTTTGCTATTTTTCCTTCCCATGATTCCCCTGTTCTTAAATTTATACCCTTGCTGCTCTTGCCAGCTTTCTCATCCGATCTCTTCATTGGGGGTTTAGAGGTGTCCGCTGGTATATACAGGGACAGGTTGTGTTCAGTGGTAAAGGTTGGCTGAGAAGTTACAGTGATGAATGCAGGAATAGGGTAACATAGAGGGTATGGTCCAGTGGAATAAGAGGTTGAGTGTGTTGAGGTGATATTTTGTAAAGATTAGAGATAGTGGATATGTTGGGGTATTCTGGTAGTCAATGTAGAGTTTTAAGTGTGGTAGTATGAGATAGTCTTGATATGAGACAGGGGAAAAAGGAAGAAGAAAAGAGAAGAGAAAAAGTGTTGAGGAGAAGAATATAGATGGGAGGGAGGGAAGCTTGTAAAACGGATAAGGAGGAGAGTCAACAAACTAAGCAAGAAATAACAAGGCAACCGATCATCCAAACGAACATAAATAAATCAAGGCAATACAAAATGAAAACAGAAAAAACAACTAAAACATAACACACACACACACACACACACACACACACAAAACACACAAAACCCCCAAAAACAACAGCAGCATCAACAAGAAACAAAAACAAAAACCCTGCTAGTTTGTAAGTACAGAGCTGAGTTGGCCTCTGCAGCCCTTTTGGATCTGCATGGATATTTTCAGCTTTTAAATGTCTGCTCACTCTATTAAATTTTTGAATGTGTCTCTGATATTCTTATTTGTTCTGTCAGTGTAGGCAGGGAGTTCTGCTGATGCCTCTCCCGCTGCAAGCTTGTGTCTCTGAGCTCTCCACAGGGCCTGTCTGTATCTCTCTGCCTTTGCTGGTGGCAGGAGTACAATCTATATGCTGTGCATTTTCCAGGGTGCCTGGAAGTTCTCTATGCCCTGTGTGTACTGGGTCCCTCCTGCACTTTTGCTCTTATCCAATTGCTTGAAGGGTGGGTGACTGATTCTGTGCTTAGTATAGGGGCCCCCATACCCCGGGGGTGCAATTTAACTTACAGATCCCTGCTTCTCTGGTTCCAGTGGAAGGCATGATCTGGGTGTCCTCGCTGCAGGCTTAAGATGGTTGTACCAGGTGTTCTTGATTTCTGTTGATCCTGCGGGTATATGCCGCCTGATTAGGGTGTGGAATTCCATAGTCACTTATTCCACTTCTGGTTGTTGTGTGTGCAGGAGGTCATTGGAAGTCTTGGTGCTAATAGACACTGTTCTTGGCGACTGGCGATATGGCGGCTGCTGGTTCATCGCACACACCACTGCCGTGTACCCTGGCTTCTGTGTTCTCCCTGGGTTCTGTTCAGCTGCTTTCATTGCTTTGTTCACTTTTTTGCTGCTTTGCTTTTCTTTCCTTCCATCAAGAAGCTGGTTTTGTGGCAGTTTTGATTCAGGCTCTGCAGTGAAGTTGATTGCTGCTCTGGCTCTGGAGGGAGAGGTGAGCTGGGGGTGATCCCTGCAGGGGCTTACGCTGGTTGTATCACAGGCTCAGGTCGCTGTGGAAGGTGCAGGGATATGCCACCTGGTTAGGATGTGGTGTTCTAGAGCCGCTTACTACACGTCTGGTCACTGTGTATGCAGGAGGTCACTAGATATCTCCGTGTTGATCCCCCTGCCAGCGGCTTAATGTCCGCCACCGCTCTGCAGTGTGATGCCACTGCCGTGCAGACAGGCTCCTTTGCTCACCCTGGCCGGCTTTCTGGGGTCTCTTTAGGGATAGTTCAATTTTTGTTGCTTTGTTGGCTTTTTTGTTGCTTTTTTTTCTTCCATCAAGAAGCTGCTTTTATGGCAGATTTGATTGGAGCTCACAGTGCCTGAGGAGAGGTGTTTAACTCAGACGCCATCTTGGGCTCTCTCCTTGAATCTCTTTGTATATTCTAGATACTAGTCCTATATCAGAGGAAGAGCTTACAAAGATCATTTCCCATTCTGTCAGATCTCTTTTAAGATTCTGTATGATTTCCTTTGCTGCACAGAAGACTTTTAATTTAATGCCATACTTATTCTCATTTCAATTTCTTGTGCTTTGGGAGTTTTACTGAGGAAATTTCTACCAGTGCTTATATGTTGGAGCATTGGTCTTATGCCCTTTTCAAGTAATTGCAAAGTCTCTGGTATAATTTTCAGGTCTTTGATCCACCTTGAGTTCTTGTGTAGGGTGAAGGTTGGAGTCTAATTCCATTTTTCTATAATGGATGACCAGTTTTCCCAATACCATTTGTTGAAAAGGCTGTCTTTTCTTCAGCATGTGTTTTTGGCATCTTATATTTACTTATAAATTATGCCAATCATAACATGATCTTGGTCTAAAGGAAACAAATATAACTGAATAGCTCCTTAGGGCATTGCTGCCTTATAGTGCAACATAAGCACGGATGTTTATAAGAGTGTTTTAAGACCACTCCAAAAAAAAAAAAAAATATGTACTATACCTTACATAATAAGCAATAAAAATATATAATGTATTTTACAAGTTTTCCACCAAACTCATTAAAATAGAGTCAGTGTGATACTCTAATAAGTAAGCTTCAGCTACCTGAAAAGTTGATTTATGTTGCACTCCTCATTTCTGAGCAGTGTCAGTTAAATGAAGTGTGGCTATATAAAATAAGAGAAAGTGAATGCAATGACTTTGGATACTTAGCTACAAAAATGGATCTTAACAGTCTCGGTTCATTTTTTTTTTTTTGCATTTAACCAGAAACAGAATGTTCTGGGGCCCACATAATTAATCATGTTAAGAATATGATCCACAAAATACATTCTGGTTATTAAAAGGTGGTATATGTTTGTTAGCTTTCCATCAATGTAATAAATACTTGAAATAATCAGCCTTTAAAGAGAAAAGGTTTATTTTGGCTCATGGTTTTGGAATTTTCAGTCTATGAGAGAAAATTGGTCCCTTTGCTTTGGGACTGTGGCATCACACCAAGGTGGGGGCTTGCGGCAGAGCAGAATAACTCACCTCATAACTGGAAAGTGAAAAAGAGAGGAAAAGAGCACATTTCCACAATTCCTGGTAAAGGTATACTCCTACTGACCTGAATCTCTCCCATGAGGCCCACCTCTTAAAGTTCCTACTATTTTCCAATAGCATTAAATTGGGAACCAAGCCTTTTAACATATGGGTGACATTTGAGATCTAAACTCTGGGGGACCTTTATGGCATCTTATATACCCATCCACTACCTTTTCTATATAGTTACATAATGAAGTTATTAATTTTAATTGTATTATCAAGGAAAAGAGAGTGGAGCTGTTAGATGACATGTTGTTCTGTAAAGGAGACCTCTTTATCTGTGCAAACATATGGACCATTAACAAAGGTAGTTGCTATTATAAATTCATGTTCTCTAGGCTATACTGGGCTCTCCATACTGGGAGAAAAGCCTTCCATATTTCTGTAATCATGTTACTATCATCATTTGTCAAAATGTCTAAATTAACCTGGTTTTTCCATCCATCTTTCTGGCTTCTCTGCTATAAGTGTTATTCCAAGTTCTCCTTTCTTTTTATTTACTGTTTCTCTAGAAGACAACACTTATTTTCATACTGTTGAAAATGTTCAGAAAGAAGTTTAATCAACTAAAGTAGGCATATAACCATTGTTCTCAGAGCTACTTTCCTTTAAATAATTGGTCTGTTTTTTACTTGATTGAATTCCTTAAATTCTCAAAAATTTTATTTGCTTTCTGTGTAAAGTGGATATGGAAGTGGTTCCTATCTCATAAGATCATCTTTGAGATTAAATTATAGAATGCATACATAATTTTCAGTATAGTGCCTGGTGAAAAGTAAGAGGCCAATAAATGTTAACTGTTATTGCTAATAATATTCTGTTTTGTTAATATTGTTTATTAATACTATTATTTTTTAAGTGCTGAGAGTTCCCAATTATGTATCTTCAGCTCAGATTTCTCTTCTGGGATTTAAATTTGCCTAACCCCCACATTTAGCTTCCAACAACCCATCTGCTGAAGTCTGTTGCTACTGCTGTCAGCTTTGTTCATGATTTGGGCCAAGCTCTCGGGAGAGCAATGCCATTCACTTTGCCTAATAGGATTGTGTATGGACTCGTTAATATTCCAGGCACTTTTAGTTATTGAACAGTCCTGTTTCAATATTTAACATCCGGTCTTACACATTTTAAGAACTTCTGTCTCAAACTACATTCAAAGCTGTCCTTTTCAAAGCATAAGTACAACTATCTGCATATTCAGACACTTGAAGCCTAGTTTCCCCAGCCCCCTGATCTTTTAACTGCCCTCTCCTCTGTTAGCTTCAGGTCTCCAGGAAGGAGAGGAGAAAAGGAGAAAACCTCACCTGTTTGAACCAGTTGTTGAGCAGTTTCCTGTTAATTGATGAGAGGTCTCTGGCTCACACTGGTCATTTCTGTTCAGATTTCTTGATTTGGGAGATCTGCGACACACTTAGCTCCTGCCTTGTCCCACAGCATCCAGCTGCAGGGATGCATCTTAGGAGAAGTTCATGCGAGGTAACTCAAACCTACCTACCTTTTGAGGTAAATGCAGTTTTGCTGCTCCTAGTTCTTTCAGCCCTATCGTCTTTCTCTTTTCCTAGCTCATGGTATTCTGGAAGAAGATTAGTGAGTCTGCTTGTTACATAAGCATATAGCTGAGAAACGAAATGCTTTTCCCCTTTTCTTGCAGAAATTCTGCTAGGTTAGAAGCGATTTTCATGAAGCTTCTCATTCCCTGTGGAGTTGGGAAGGAGAAACATTCCTGTTGACTTTTGTTGAGCAAGGAAGAAAAGTCTCTTACTCTGGGCACTGCACTTTTGAAAAGTCCATTTGCTTTCTTATCTAACAGCCTTCTGTGCATTTTGACTCTTAAAGAGGGTGGGCATCGGGTGTGATAGAGGGGATCTGTGGATTTATGCCTACCATAAAGAAAAATGTCTGAGCCGGGCGTGGTGGCGCACGCTTGTAATCCCAGCATTCGGAAGGCTGAGACCGGAGGATCCGGGTTCGCAGCCAGCCTCAGCTACCTAGTGAGGCACTCCGCAACTTAGTGAGACTCGGTTTCAAAATAAAGAATAAAAAATAGGGCTGGGGGTGTAGCTCGGAGGTAGAATGTCCCTGAATTCAATCCCCAGTACCGCAAAAAAAAAAAAAAAAGAAAAATGTCTGAACCCAGCTGGATCTCTGCTTAAAATGCAAATACTTTTCACATTTTGTGTATAATTTTGTAACAATTCCTGAAAATAGGACAAAATCCGGTGTGGACATTCTGTTATGCTCCACTAAATTGTCAGTACCAGAGATCTCCTGTTTTTGTTTTATACCCTTAATATCTAACATAGCATTGCAAAATACTAGTTTTTCAATAAATATTTGTGGAAAGAAAGAATGATTGAACAAATGAATGAAAAGCTACACATACTAAAAAGAAACACTGATCCTAAATTCTGTAGCACAAAACAAAGAAAACACAGTCCTAGAAATGTGTACCCAGAGAAATCGCTATCATCATCAAAATACTTCATAACACCTGAAGTTCTTAAATGGGTCCCTTTGATACCATTGTGCTTATTATGTAGATTTCTATACTTTTATGATTTGGTTTAACTTTCTACTTATTAGTTAAATAATTACTTTATGAGAACTGTGGGGATAAATTCAAAACATTACTGTGCTTTCATAGTGAGTTCTGCTATAATGTAATGACTATGAAATTATCTCATATTTACTCAGTATTATTAAAAGACACAGTACAACAAATATTTTTACTTTTGTTCATTTTTTCCCAAGTCACATTAAAATGATCCCTTTTGCACTTAGGTGATTTTTTTTCGGTTTTGTATTCATTTTAATATACCACATTATTTTTCTGTGATTTTAAATTTATATTCTAGAAGTCTTATTTTTAAGCAAAATATTCATGAGAAAATTTAAATCCAAATTGAAGCAGCCAGATAAATACATACAAAACTTAATGACAGGTACTAAATGTTGTGTTTTGTAATTCCTTGGAAAATTTTATTCAGTTCCTAAGCATATTTACCAGAGAAATCAGCCAACAGCCATCTCTAGTTATATTAGTGGGAGTACTTGTTTTGAGCAAATTCCTATCTATCATTATTAAAAATGATAATGTCTCTGTTCCAATGCATTTAATAATATTTAGAAGAGGAGGAAAGTTATAAACCTCTCTGTGAGTTTGTGTTCCAAAAATTGCTCGGAATTTACAGAGATTGCTAAAGAAATAACTTCTATACTTAGCCAATTGTTTGGCTATTTCAGGTGCTTATGTGAAGCCTTAGTAAGGCAAGTTACCAGGGAAACCTTTTCCTCACTTGGAAAGGATAATTGTGTCTTAGGAGTGCATGCATAGCAGAGCTGTAATCTTGATATACTTTAATTTCATATAGTTTATCATCAGAGGAGAAAACATTGTAGGAACCAGAAGCTAAGAGTGCAGAAGGGCAAAAGCAATTTTATAATCTTCGTTTATTATTGGTACTAATAATAATGCTAATCATAGTCTTGGTACTGTTAACAAAAATAATTATAAACATTTATAAATCACTATGTCTTAGTCCTTTTGGACTGCTGTAACAAAAATACTATAGAATGAGTGTCTTAATTGAGAAACATTTATTTCTCACAGTTACGGTGTTTGGAAGTCCAAGATCAAAGTACTAGCAGATTGGGTTTCTGGAGAGTGCTTACTTTCTGGTTCAGAGAGGTCCTCTGCACCATGTCCTCACATGGAAGTGTTGCCTAGTAAACTCCTGCCTCCTGAGACCATCACATTTCAAATTAGGTTTCAACATATGAATTTCGCAAGGACACAAACATTTAATCCACAGTACACTCTATAGTTTAAAAACAGCTCTTCTCTAAATTATATCTTTTGGGAGACATTATTGTCATCAGCCTCATCATAGAGATGAGGAAACTAATGCCAAGTGAATGGTCACACAAGGATTAAGTAGGAGCCTTGAAGTTGTACTCAGCCTCCTTGCTCCCAGAACGTAATGTCCTTACACATCACCCATATATTTAAAATAAAGCCAACTCTTGGCCTTGCTAGTGAGAGGATACAGAGGTAGGTTTAGCATGAATTAATACATGCTTAGCTTCAGAACCCATCATTGTATGAGCCTGTTCTGGTATCTTTGAGGAGGCACTCTCCATGTTCATGTATTTTTGTAAACTTTTGTAACATCTTTTTCAAGTTGAAATCATTCTTTACTGCACCTTCACCACTCTTGTTTCTTCTTGTATTGGGTCGGTATTAAATAATTGGACAAGTTTTGAGCTCTGGTTTAGAGGAAATTGATTTATTATACACTTGATTTGGTGAGAGTTATGTGGGTTGCCATCGCTGCCTTGTATAGTTAAGTCATTGCTAGCCATGCTGATACACAGATGTTTGCAGGAATACTGCTATATCACACTTCTGTGTTGACTCAACAAGTCTTAAGACATAAAAGTGTAGTATAGGTAGTTGTTTCATAATATTCATCCTGTAGTTTTAGCTCCTAAAATATGTGGATAGAGGAGAGGAACAAGATTAGAAATGTTCAGAGTCAGGAGCTAATTTATGAAAAATTTGTCTAAATATCAGATGAGTTATATGTAAGTAGAGAAATGGGTTCTTACTGGAATGTTAGTCAAAATATTTCTTTTCTCAATATTTTCATAAATATAAAACAATCCTAAAACCTTACATGCTATTATTAGAGACAGATTGTTAAATTAATAAATATAAATATTTTATTTTTCTGATTTTGAGTTTTTGATAGTGCTACTTGGTAAAATGTATCATTTGTTGTGATTGCTTTTCATTTCAAATAAATACTTTTATATCGTTTTGGAATTATAATTTGTATTATTTTATTTTTTTGTGATGCTAGGAATTGAACCCAGTGATATTCTATCTCCAAGCTTTCACCTGCAGACCAATTTTATTTTTTATTTGGAAACAGGGTCTCACTAGCTTGCTGAGCGCCTCACTAAGTTGCTGAGGCTGGCTTTGAACCTGCATCCCCCTGTTCTGGTCTCCTGGGTACTGGGATTACAGGTATGCCCCACCATGCCTGTCTTTATTTATTTTTGAAGGGTCCCTTTTTTCCCAAATTGTGTGAAATTAAAGCTTCACAAAGTCTGTAATCTCCACTGAGACCACATATGTCCAAAAAATTTATTGAATGAACACAGTCTTCTAGAATCAGTTTTGATGTGGAGGTGACTTGACATCCTGAAGCTCTGCAGTCAAAAGGCTTCTGACCTTAAGGAATTGTGGGTAGATTTTTCTCTTCATGATTAGGAGATAGACTCTATACTGTACGAAGTGAATGCACTGTACACATTTATTAAATTTTCACTCTGGTACCTGCCCAAAGCTAAGTACCTGAATTTTATGTTCAGATTTTCCCTCTTCCTCCACCAATCTAGCCACTTGCCTTCACAGGATATCAAGTAGCACCTTTGCTTTTGAAAACCTAGGTTCATCAAGGTAATACAGATGAATTGTTTTAGGCTGGGAAGGATTCCAATGGAGGTGATCTAACCTGGGAAAGAAAATATTGAAGTCTTTGAGTTGGGTGTCACAGATCTTGGTAGGCTGCTGAGAGTTACCTGGACTAGCATGTTGTTCTTTCCATCCTCCCAGGTCTTGGAAGTGATGGTTTTCCCATAAAGCTGAGTGGATTGTGGCACTAGAAGTCATGGCTCAAGATACTTAATAATAGTCCCTGGGGAGTCTCAAATTATTTCAGAGGTATAGCATTAGCTCATAAAGGGCCACTTGAATGATTGGACAATTAACATCATAGGAGAATTATCTGGAACGAAGACCAGAGGCCCCCTTTATTTTCTCAATTTATTTCCATGTAATCATCCCACCCCCCTACTCTAATCCAAGACTATTATATATGTGATCTTAGGATAGCAATTCTCAAAGTGTGGACTCTTTCCACATTTCAGAGTCATCTGTAATCATTGTAGAAATACAAATGATAAGGCCCCACTTCGGGCCTATGAATCAGAAACTGGGTGTTGTAGAGAAAAATTTTAAGTATTACATATAGATCCACAGTATTGTTCACATATGGGGAATAGGAAGATCATCTGGACCTCATGAAGGATGAGAGGCAGAAACAGGAAAGCCAGAAGGCAGTGAGTGGTGCAGACTCTTTCTAGATATAGGATGACATCATCTGTTCTGGTCTCGCTCTGAATCTTTTGAATTTTTCTTTGTTTAAGATTTTTTGCCAGGCATTGTGGTGCACACTTGTAATCCCATTCATTACCTGGGAGGCTGAGACAGGAAGATTGCAGTTTCATGGCCAGCCTCAGCTACTTAATGAGGCTCTCTGCAACTTAATAAGACCCTGTTTCAAAATAAGGAATAAAAAATAGAGCTGGGGATATAGTTCACAGGTAGAATGCCTTTGGATTCAATCCCCAGTACCACAAGAAAAAAAAAAAATTTTTTTCTTTTTGGTTTTCCATATATATGCCTGAAAGTAGCCCTTTCTCAGCAACACAAGAACTGAAGCAGTGGATGGAGGTTGACTATTCAACCTGAAGGCCAAGTCTAGAAGAAATAATTGATTGATGTAATTTGAATGAGTTTTAGCCAAGCTAATAGGATCATATGGGATGATTTGGAGTAGAGGGGCCTCCTGCTTGTCTGCAGTGAGTCATTTCATAGATGGTGAGCTATTGACCAGTCACTCCTAACATACACACACAGTGTACATCAGGACTCATTAGACCACTAATATTGTGGGTTACATTTATAATTTCTATTCAGTTTTATGTCCACAGTTCAGTTCTTTTGTTCATTGACCAATACAGTTTTGTGCTCATTTCCATATGCTTGGAAATATGAAAAGAAATTGAGTTTGGCAAGAAAGTTAAATTTCTGTTGGAGTAAGAAGTAGTTGGGAGTTTGACTTTCATGCTGAGATTTTATTGCCTGCTTTAGACATAAATTGTATTTCTTCCAAAGCTCTGAAATAACAGCTCAATAAATAATACTAATGTCACAGTTAGAGCGTTTTAATTAAGCATCTTTAACTTTCACTACTGTAATATCCAAGATATGTATGATGCAATGAGTCTTTTTGGTTGTAAAGCTGGAAGCCCTCCAGTAATTTAAGCAACATTTCAAGTGAATTTAATTTTAATTCAGAGTCTAGGTAACTAAGAATTATTTTTACTAGTATCTAAAAATAATCATGGATTTGTTATTCCTTTAATCTTTCTTTGGTTTCTTTATTGTTAATATATATGGTTATTTCCAAGTCTGGATTTTATTTATAATTTACTTGTAGCTAATTATACTGAATTCTCAGTGCTGTGCAGTAACAGGAGAAGTTCAGTCACAAAGGCTTCAGGATATAGACCAGAAGTTGGCAAACGGTTTCTTTTAAGGGACTGATAATAAATATTTTAGGCTTTATGGGCCCAATCTATTTTCTGTCCCATCTTTTTCTTTTCCTTCTCCCTACTTTCCTCTTCCTCTGCTTCCTTCTTCTGATTTTTTCTTTGTAACCCATTCTTAGCTCATGGGTCAGACAAAACCAGGCTGCAGTCTGGATTTGGCTCCTGGTCATTGTTTTCCAACTCATGATTATAGTTCAAAAAGGAACTTGAAAGCAATTGAACTTTTCTCTTGCTGAACGGAAATGTGAATTTTCAGTTATCCCTTTGTAACTGACTCATATGATCACATTGTGGTGTAGTTGAAAGACATACAGAGCCAGGGAAGAGCTGAGGGGACAGCCCAGTGGTAGAGCACTTGCCTAACCTGTGCAAGACCCTGATTCATCCCTAGTGCTGGAAGCTGGATAAAAAAAAGAGCAGGGGAAGAAAGGTAGAACAAAGTGATGTCATGCCACATACTGCATATGTATGGCTTTTCCTTAGTCCTTCATACCACACTTGTAGGTTTTATAATGCCTAATAATGTGAAGAAGTAACATATTAAGTAACTTAAAATATTTATTGTAATGGTTGAGATTCAAATCTCATTTGTGTGGCACATAATGCCTACCTTCTTGTGAGATAAGATACCGTGGCCTTCCATAGACTGTAATAGAATGAGGAATACTATACTCCTCACCAAAGATTTGTAAATATTTTAGAAGCTACATTCTGAAAGCATCTTAGGAAATTGCTAAGGTGTTAAAAGACTCTGGGGAACATTTATTAAGGTCAATAAGTGCAAATAAGTTCTAACTACTTAGAAATAACATATTTATTGATAACATATTTTACCTTTCTTTAAGGGTAGCATGTTGTCCTTGTGAAATACATATGATTGGAAGGACCCCAAGTTCTTATCCAAATAAATTTAAGCAATGTATTGCAACACAGCTTGCTTCCTTTGTCCATATCAGGACACTTATACTCTCACTATATTCATAAACTAGGCAGGATGAATATAGAGCTATTGTTTTCTTTCTATCCCTGAGGCCCCAGGTCTTACAGCAAGGAACTAAAATGAACTTGCTTAGTCAGTGATGGAGCAAAATTTGCCATTGGAGTCATACATGTCCTTAAGCAAATGGATATTTTACTAGATTGCCTCTTGAGTATTGCTTTATGCTTCAGAGAGAACAGTTTCTTTTTTCCTAATGAATATACAGCTGGACCTGCTTTTCTCAAATTAGCTGATCATCAAAGCTATTATTCCATAAATGTGCTTCAGATGTTGCTTAAATCTAGCTTGATTACAGATACTCCCTACAGTTTTATTCAATTGCTTAGCTACAGACATTGCACCATTAAGCCATTTAATTTAGCCATCTCCAAAAGTTTTATTTAAATTGTTTAATATTAGAGGCATTAACTCCTCACTCAAATAGTAAAAGGGAAGTCATAAATAATAATAGTGTTACCATCTGAATATTGCTTAGTTCTCCATGTATCCAGCATAGCAATAAAATATTGTATAAACTGCTACTATATGTATGCTTTGTGAGATCTAGCAGCTATCAGATTATATCTGGACTTTAGGAATGAAAGAAGTCATGGTGGCATACTGACTTGAATCTATTATAAAAATAATTCAATATATTTAATGGTTGTTTTGTCTTCTACAGAACAAGAATATACTATCTTACTTTTATTTTAACTTTTAGGAACTTGCTTTGGTGGGCTTGAGGCATTATGGAAAATATGTAAAATTCCACAAGAAGTTTACATCTTATGGAAAAATATGTAAATAGAAGTTATAGCATGCGGCCTAATATAGTTACTATTATTGTTATTTGAATGTAAATTAATTGAAATAAACTATAATTAAAAATTCTGTTTCTCAGTTACACTAGCTACATTTCAAATGTTCAGTAGGAACATGTGGGTAGTTGCTACTATATTGGATGGGATAGATTTAGAATACTTCTGTCATTGTAAAAAGTTCTATTTGACAGTGCTATTCTATAAATAATACAATTTTTAGAGAGGATTTCTTGCACATATTTTATTGATTATTTTTGTTGATAACTTATAAAATTAATGGTAATACTAATGTTAATTATGATTGACCAATCATAATTTTATAGATTTATGGAGTACAATGTGTACTTTGATATATACATACAATGTAGAATGATTAAATCAAACTAATTAATGTATCCATAACCTTGCTTGCCTATCATTATTTGTGGAAACAACTAAGCAAGTAAATTATAAATACATAATTGTAAATATATAATAATTATTATTGATTATAATCATTCTGCTGTGCAATAGATCTCAAAACTTATTCCTCTTGTCTGTCTACAGCTTTGTCCTCTTTGATAAAAAGCTCCTCCTTCCTATCTTCCTCAAAAGCCTCCGGAAACCATCATTCTACTTCTGCTTCTATGAGTTCAAGTGTTTTACATTCCACAATGTGGCATTTGTCCTTCTGTGTCTGACATATTTCACTTAGCATAATATTCTCCATATTCATCCATGTTACAAATGACAGGATTTCCCTCTTTTTAAAGGTGAATAGTATTTTATTGTATATGTACCACATTTTCTTTATCCATTCACCAATTGTTGGACTTTTAGGTTGATTCCCTATCTTGGATATTGTAAATAATGCTTGAGTGAACATGGGGATGTGTAACATGTTAACATGTTGATTCCAATTTCTTTGGATATGTACCTAGAAGTGAGATTACTAGATCATGTAATCTATTTTTAGTTTTTTGAGGAAACTTCATATTGTTTTCCATAATGACTATACTAAGCTTATAATATCTACCTTACATTTATTACTCTTATAAAAATATAAAACTAGAAAATGAAGGCATATGTTAAGTACAATACAAACAACAAAATAAGTACATTTGGATGCTTATGATGTTCAATGGTTATTTATAACATGAAAGCATTACTGACCACTATTACACTGATTTTTCTGAGTATGGCATTTCTACAAACATCTCTTTCTATAATCCATCTCTCCAAATAGGACATGAAATGAAAAGTAGTCATTGTAAAGTCTTACCTAAAGTGTTTTGTAGATGATTCTATATGCTGAGGCTAGTGTCTTGCATTCTTCCTTGAGAATATCAAAATGGATGGGAGGTATAAGAGACGTCTGTACAACTTTAGAATTAAATTTTCATATCTTCTTTTTGCCAAAAATGTTAATTGAGAAAAGGTCTGTACATTCTTGTAAGGAACATTATTCTGAAAAAGCATAATTTAAGTTAACAGAAGGAATCTTTAATCTCTCTCGCATTAAGATTCAATTCTTCCATAAATTTATTTCTATAACATTTACCATTAAATCTTCTTTTCTACTTGGCACCAATATAATGATGACACTAACCATATGCACATAGATCCCCTTGTGATAAATTCTGAACTTTATAGTTTTCATTTACTAGGAAAAAATTGTACATACAGTTCATCAGAAAAATATTTTTCCCTATCTGGCCTTGAATCCTATGATGCATTTATCATTAAAGGTCTTTGTGGTAAGGGGCATTAAGTAACATAATAGGAAATCAAACTTATATTCAAAAGTGTTCTTCCATCTACTGTTTCTTCTGATTAGCTTCAGTGAATGTCAATCAAATAGTGAAGAAGCACAGGGGTATAAATAAATGGTTAGTGGTTGATGTCTGGATGGGGCAGAAGGAAAGTAGAGAATGTAGTGTTTCAGGAACACATTGTTTCAATTTTTAATTCTTCTCAAAATATATGTTATCATTTTACTTAGAGCCTATGTCTAATATAATAGCTCTAAAAGATAGACTTTTAGAGGGTAATGGAAAAAAAGAAAATCAGTAGAATACCAATCTCCAAAATGTGTGCCCTAAGTGGAGGGAAAATATCTACCACCCCTTGTTTTCAACATAAAGTATAGAATAGTTGAGTTGGCTAAAGAAGCTTTCCAGGATTCAGACTATCACAGAAGAAAATTATGTTAGGTGGAATTGAGAGAGGAATCATACAAATGTGCCATATCTTAAGAAAAAGATCAATAAATGAGACAGTGAAGGGAAAAGAGTAACAATGTGTCAACACTTATGATACAAGGATATTGGCAATGTCCTTTGGTTTTACAATTATGATTGCTTCATCAATGTTCATTTTATTGTTATGTTTCCTAATTTATATTACATTTGTGCATTCGGTATTTGGTGTATATTAGTGTAGAACAAATCACTCTAAAACTTAGTTACTTGAAGGAACAAAGTTTCTTTAAGTCAGGAATTCATGATCAGTAAAAATTTCAGCCTGGGTTTTTTTGTTTGTTTGTTTTTGTAGTTTTCTGAAGACTGAAATGGTACTGGAGGGTGTACTTTCAAAATGATCCATTCAAATGGCTGGAATGATGGTGCCGGAGTTGGTGAGAGGTTTTGTTTTCTTCCCATTGCAGACCTCTTCACGGGTTGCTTGAGTGTGCTCAGAACATGGTGATTGACTTGCACCATAGTGAGTGACCAGAAAGATCAAAGATCAGAAAGCAAAGGCAAAGATGCCATTGTGACTCAAAAATCACACTGTGAAGAAATGAGTCGTGAAGTCTTGCCCATATTCAAAGGAAGGGAAATTAGGGTCCAAATTTTGTGGTATGAAGATCAAAATATTTGCAAACATATTTTAAGATCACCACATTTTTTGAAGGGTTCAAATATTATCTAACATTTAAAAAAAATCCATGAGCTCAGACATTAAAATAAATTAATGAGAAAAATTAAATGGTCCCTGAAATGAAGAGCACATGTGAATTATAACAAAATTAAATAGAAACTGTTGAAAACATATAAGACTGGGAGAAGCAAGTATTATGAAATGTAAATGAACAAGTCATTAGAAAGATTCATGGCTAATTGAATCATGGCCCTAGATATGAAACTCTGTGACCTGAGATTGTGACAGTGGTGACTTTGCAGATGTGATGAAACTAATCTTGAGATGAAAGCTTATCACGGATTTCCATTACTAACTGTAGTAATCCTAAGAGCCCTTATAAGAAGAGGACATAGAGGTATTTGGCTACAGAGATAGAAAAGGAAAAAAAAAAAAAAAAGAAACTAGATATAGATTTAAAGATGGCACACTGTTTACTTTGTGGAAGAAGGGACAAGAGGCGAAGAAATGCGAGAAATTCAGGTCTAGAAGCTAGAAAAGGTAAGGAAATGGATAATCCTGAGGGATTTTGGAGGGACCACAGTCCCAACTATACCAGTGAAACTCATGTCAACTTTTATTCTCTAGAACCATAAGGAAATAAATGTATGCTGTTTCAAGTCACTAACTGTGTAGTTAATCATTACCATAGCAATAGAAAACAACAGGACTACAGAGAAATTTGTAGGTATGGAAGGGAGATAAGAGAGATTCTAATTACCCAGAATTATTGTGAAGAACAGAACTGAAAAAGTTAAAAAATACATTTAAGAAATATTCTTAGAATGAAAAGATCTGAAATAAATTAAAAAGTCATACTCTATCCCAAGACAAATTGTCACAAAAAATTCTATCTAGGGGAATTAAAGATGACAGAATAGAGGAAGACAGCACATTTTGGTTGCTCTGTGACTCAGAACTCAACCAGCAAGAATTCTTCTTGGAAAGAGAAGAAAATCAGTTAGAACTGAACAGAAGAAAGACAGTTGAAACATGGTGAAATTGGATTCAGCACAGAAAGCAGAGGACTGAATATACCTCTGCATGTCCTATCTGCTGAGTGGAGAGTTCAGGCAGTTCCACATTGGCAAGCCTACACTGAGGCTGGTGGCTTCCAGGACCAGCAGCTCTCAGAGATCAAATCCAGCAAAGAAAAAGAATTTTGTTGAGTCAGTGATTACAGACAGCCATCATCAAAAGCAATTATATTTTTCTCTCCACACTTGAATACCTCAAACTTGACTCCCCAGACTACACAGCCAAATCACCCAGTGAAATCCTGTGGCTACAGCTGAATTTGGACAGAGAAATGACAAGCTTTTCCTTCAGGGACCCTAGTAGCTACATCCCACCTTGTAAAGACCACTGTGAAGCAAGGCATGATGGCAAACACTTATAATCCCAGTACTTAGGAGGCTGAGACAGGAGGATCCAGGTTTGTGGTCAGCCTCAGCTACTTAGTGAGGCTCTCCACAACTTAGTGAGATACTATTTCAAGATAAAGAATAAAAATAGGACTGGGGGTATAGCTCGGAGGTAGAATGCCCGTGGGTTCAATCTCTAGTACAGCAAAAAACAAAGAAACAAACAACCCAAACCACTATGAATCTACAAATCAACCAGCCAAATCACCCAATGATCTCCTATGGCTATAGCTGAACTCATTCCTTCATACAGGGACCTGAGCAGCACTGTAATCAAGACCCTGAGTTTACAAAGCAGGAGCCTACATGGCTACAGGGACTTTTGTGGCAATGAACAGACCCATGAGGTCTGTGAGTTGGCAAATCATCCCTGCAGAGGTTGAGGTGGGGGCTATGGTGAGACACAGCAGAAACATGAATTACCAGACAGTTCCTAGGGACACTCTGGTGGGCAAGATTTAGGATGGGTAGTTTGCCATACCTCTGCAGGGTCTCCAGCAATCACTATAGGACCACCAGCAGTGGTGTCTGTGGGTTGAAATAACTCAGCCAACCATACTGCAGACGTGGAAGACTGAAAACTCATGTCCAGTGATGTTTGGGCACTGCAAGCATCAAGTCCAGAAGCCAATAAGATATCATGTGATTATAGCCCCTCAGAGCAGCAGCAGTGTTTCTGGAGCTAAAAACTGAACCATTGAAGCCCCAGGCTCAGGACCATATAATCTCTCCCTACTAGAACTTAGGTTCTGAAAGCAGTGAGGCCAGGGGCCAACAGGGGTTCACAAGATCTCAGCTATAGTCTGGGAATACAACTTTCTCTCTTCCAGCAGAGTTTGGGACTGGCATGTACACGTCAGTGATTGACAGTGTTCCATGTGTTCACCATCAGTAGATCAGCAGTGGTGTTCTTGGGCCATTAAAGCTTAACCAGCTAGGCCACAAACTCAGAACATAGTAATCTCTGACCCTGCTGAGCTCATGCTCAGGGACCAGAGAGGTCATACGGCTGTGTTCTGAAGGGTTTCATGGGTTTGCAACCAGCAGAGTAGTGTTAGTGTTAGTGGGGCACTAAATACCAATCAGCAGGCCACAGGCTTTGAACAGAACATCATAGTCTCTATCCCTACTGAGTTTGGGCCTACAGAGCATGATGGCCTATAGCCAATCAGAGACTCTTGTTTCCCTGCACTAAGAACTATATCTTGTTAAAGAGGCTCTGGGGAGCAGACTCAAAAGTCTGATTATATGAGACAGATTTGTAGAGGCAAATATATATCCCCAGCATAGGCCTTATTATACAAGGATAATGAATAGACACAAGACTCTCACACAGAGAGGAAGAGGATGCCAAGATAACAGAAATACAAACCTGAGAACTCTGAAAACATGAGAGTGAATACCAATGAGTAAACAATAAATTCCCACAACTCAACAAAGGACATACCAATACTGAACTGCAGAAAATGCCAGAAGAATTCAGAATTTTGATTTTCAATATTATCAAAAGCCTCAGATGAAATCAGAGAAAGTATAATACAGGAAATGAGAGAACATAGAACTAGAGAAATTGACGCCCTAAGTAAGAACTGAAAAGAAGTTTTGAGTAATATGAAGAAGTCAGTAAATGAAGTAAAGACTTCAATAGAAACCACTCTGGTGGCTAGAACACATGGAAAATAGAGTTCCACTCTTGGAAGACATCTTATTCAAAACTGACCACATAGTCAACAATATAGAGAAGACAATACAACAAAAATGATGAGAACATTCAAGAAATATGGGATAATAGAAAGTGATCTAACTTACAGATAATAGGCATTGGTGAAGGTCTAGAAGCACAAACCTAGGGTATTAGGAATCTTTTCAGAAAATGAAATAATACCAGAAAATTTCCCAAATATAGAAAAAGACTTGAAATCCACATACAGGAGACATTCAAAACACTAATAAGATCAAAGAAGAATTTCTCCAGGCCACATAATAATCAAAATGACTAACATAAATGCCAAGGAAAGAATTTTAAATGCATAGAGAATGAAAGAAAGGGTGACATTCAGGGGCAAAACAATAAGAATCACTCCAGAGTTTTCAACCCAAGTGATGAAAGTCAGGAGGGGCTGGTATGATGTACTCCAGAACCTGGAGGAAAACAACTTCCAATAAAGACTGCTATATCCAGCAAAGATATCATTCAAAATTGATGGAAAAATAACAACCTTTCAAGACAAACAGAAACTAAAAGAATTCATGACTACCAATCTGGCACTAGAGAAAATAGTTAAATAAAACACAAAGAAGAAAAAAGAAATAAACACTAGAGCCAGATAAGAGCACATTCCACCATATGGGTAACTAAGCGAAGGAGAAATAATACTACATCAAATAAAATATAACTCAAAGTGATAGGAAACAAAAATCTCTCATTAATAAAAGTGAATGTCAAAGGTCTAAACTCCCTAATTAAAAGGCATAGAATGGCAATGTAGATTAAAGAACACAATCCAACTGTATGCTGCTTGCAAGAAGCTCACCTTACAGCCAAAGATATCCATAGGCTAACGGTGAAAGTATGAAAAAAATATATATATATATAATGTAAATGGAGAATAAAAACAAGCTGGAGTAGCCATACCAAAAAACAAAACAAAATGAAACCCCAAAAAACAAAAATGAAGAGAAGAATTCACTATTCTTAAAGTCTCACTGAAGAATCTCTAAAAGATGTATTTCAGTCATCAGAAAAATGTTGACAAAAGAAGATAGGACGTAGAGAAGAAAAAGGAAAAGGTTGGAAATAAAATAGTATAATTTGTGAGGTTATTAAGAATACAAATCTCCATGAAAATTTTAAAAAGTACTAAACTGGGCTGGGGTTGTAACTCAGCGCTAGAGCACTTGGCTAGCGTGTGCTAAACCCTAGGTTCAATCCCTAGCACTGCAAAAGTAAAATAAAGCAAAATGGATTGAATTTCTGGGCAACAGAATGAAATGTAAGATGTAATGATTGTAGTGAAAGTTAGAAAAAGTTATAGCAGACAAATGAAAATAAAAGTTAATTTTGTTCTTTCAGTAGAATGACTATATTGAACAATTAGGATTTATGGAGAGTAAATAGTTCTTAATACAACTTTACTTTTGTCACCCACTATTTTCTTTAACTGGGTTAGTATTACCCAAAGAAATTTTAGGCCTCCTGAATTTCATGTTTGCTCTTAGGAAATAATTCCAAGATTACACTGAGTTGGAAAAATAATACCTTTCCAAATATTAATTAACACTTCCATATTAATTTAAAAGTTTAATTGTTATTAGGTAGTCTTTGAAAAAGAAAGTGCGTTGGAGTGGAAGAACAGGAAAAGGGATATCCAAATTCCTGCTGGACTGATCTTGTCACAAATTGATTCTTTAGGTCTGATAATAGAAACCAGAGTGTTTCTCTTATGGAGTCCTTTTGTGGCTTCTCTGGAAACTTGCCTGTTTTCCCCATGAAACTCTTAACTTTCTTAGAGTGAAGTGGTTCTTCTTCAGATGACATCCTTTCTTTTTGTGTCCCCACAGTACTTTCCACACTGCCTTCTATTAGGACCTTCTTATCCTTGTGATAAGCTTTCTTGGCTAGGAACCATTAACAATTATCCCATGCTGACATTCTCAACACCAATTTCCCTGGGATTGAGGGATGCCTTTTGTAAGAATCAAGGTACTAAAGCTTCTCCTGGCTCCTTTAACTCTACCAGACATGAAGTCCATAGCCCTCAACAGTCCATAGCCCTTTTACTTCCAAAACAACAGTGTGGTGACAGAAGTCAGCTGTTGTCTCAGACTGCCATCATTTTGGCTGATAAGGAAACAATGAGTCTCAACATATTTAGAGTTTATTATTTGCCCCACAGAAGGAAGCACAAGTTTCATGTTCCCATCAATATCTTTTCCCTTTTAAATCTCCAGGAAGTCATTTTGAAGTAGATTTTGGTGGATTCTGTACTCCTTGTGGATATGTGAGAAAATTGAAGAGTACAGATCTCAGAAAACCCCTGATCTTAATCAGGGATGGCTGGCAAACTGTGCATTAGCTCGTGTAGAGACAGACATGATCTTTATGACTCTGGACTATCAGCAAGTCTCTCTAGAGAAAATGGAGAGGCATCTCTATCTTTCCTACCCTGTCATGTCTTTCGGAAAGATGTGTTTATCATTGTCATAAATTTGCTCCAGAGTAAGTCTTTGTTTCTATTCTTTCTGGGCCACCTGAAAACCACCATGGAGCAAATAGGTTTTTAATGCCTAGACGTGTAGAAACATGAAAGATGCATGGAGAAATGTTTTCAGCATATCCTTTTCTGCCTGTGGTAATAATGGGAGCGTTGACTTCTAGCAGTACATTGAATAACTTCAAAATCATCCTTATTAAATCCTACCTACTTGTCACTTTTGAAACGTTTTAATCATCCTTGTGAGAAAATGGTTTTTAAATGCATGAAATCAGTTTCTCAGATTTATCATTTCAAAACCTAGATTTTGTGAGACCTTTACTTTGGAATGTCTTATCTATTGTACCTTAAAAGTATATCAAAAACTTTTAAATAAATAGCCTGTTACTTAACTATCAGGCAAGAGAGAATTTAAGATAAGGTATTTCTAAGGAATAGCAGTCCATTACACTTTGACAAAATTTTTCGTCAGTATGGAAATATAAAGTACTCAATGTGCATTCATGTGGTATCTAGTTTTATTTTTACTTTTTTGGTTCTGGGAATTGAACTCTGGGCTTCCCACATTCTAGGCAAGTGCTCTACTATTGAGGTATACCCCCAGCCCTAGTATCTAGTTTTAAATACATATAAAAACAGTTGACACATCTACAAGAAACAAACAAACAAAGAAATAAAAAAAAAAACAAAAAACAAAAACAAAACCTGAAAAACATACCATCTTACCGGGAAGTTTTAATACTTTCTACCTCATTTTTATGAGCCTAGTAAGACCTTGATACCAAACTAAATGAGATGAAAGTAGGAAAAAATTATAGACCTAGTTCCCACACAAACACACAATATGTAAGTAAATATGAGTGATTAGAATTTAGCAAAAGGTAATTCATCATTATGAGTTGGAGTTACTCATGTAACACACATTGGCTTGAAGATAGAAATTTAATACATATTACTCTAAAAACAATTTAAAGGGTTAAAGAGGTATAATCTTCTCAAAATATATAAAAATTACCATAAATTGAATACTTAAAAAAAATTAGAAAATTATAGAAGAGGGCTTTCTGAAGCTAATAAAGGTGCCCACAAAATTTCACAACAAACATCACTCCCAAGATAGTTTCCTTAAAAAAAATTAAACAAGACTTGGATATTAAATCAACATTTTACTAGTTACCAATCATTTCAACAAATTAATTGGAAGAATATCAGTTGAATACATAGAAAACACACAAATTATTATTTTTAGTCAATATGATTGCATGCTTAGAAAACAAAGGGAATCTACAGGCAAATTATTAAAATTAATGAGAATCACTGATATAGAAAAGGCTATATTTGGAATGTCATTCTAGGGCATTCATTATGAGTAGATAATATTTTGATAATATTTACTGAATAAATGAGTTAATATCTCCAGGTCCAAGAATTCTACTTTGATTTGAGGGGAAAATGCACGATTACAAAGCAACACAGTAAGTGACATATAGAAAGACTGCAAAGTGTTAGCAGGTCCAGGGAAGAAAACAGCTAATTTTTTCTTAGCGCCATATGAGAATCTTGACAACTCTCAGCTGTCAGCTGGGTTAACTAATTGGAAGTAAATTCTTTATTCTCTCTGCATCTTATATAGCTATTTCAGAGGTTTTTAAAAATCAATTAAGATAATGCTTGTGCAAGTACCTTCTAACATAAAGTAATATTCAAAATTCTGTTGTTTGTTTGTTTGTTTATTTTTTTGTGGTGCTGGGGATTAAACCCATGGGAATTCTACTTCCAAGCTACACTCCCAGTCCTATTTTTAAATATTTAATTGGAAACAGGGTCTCACTAAGTTGCTGAGGGCCCCTCTAAATTGCTGAGGCTGGCTTCACGCCTGCCATCCTCCTGTCCCAGCCTCCCAAATACTGAGATTACAGTCATGTGCCACCACACCTGGCTGTTTATTATTTTTTGCTCAATTATCTTTCAGAGTTCTTTGCTTACTTGTTTATTTGCTTAATTATATGTCATTGAATTATTGCAGTAAAATCAGTAACACTTTTCTGAGCTTTTACATCTTTTTCTTTTGTTTTACTGGATTGTACAAGGAAGTAAGAAGCAACTATTAATAAGTCTAAGGGAAGAACTAATCACATTTTCCCCTTTTCATTGAAATTTTGCCTCTTTTACAAAAAGTTAGCTAAATTGCAAATTATTTAAGGAGAGACATAAACATTGTCCAAATGATACAAAACTGAATGTCTATTTGGTTAGAACATTAATTTATGGCTTTGAATTTTATTGAACTTAAAAAATTTAATCTCTTTTGCCACATGATGGTAGTGTTGCTTCTCTTGTTAAGACACAAAAATAGACTTCAGCTGCCAGTTAAAATTGTAAAAAATTATATTTCTCCAAGGAGACCTAACAATAAAACATTAGTTTCATAAAGAAGAAAGACTCCTACACATTTATGTTATTTTTAAAGAGCAGGAAACATCAATGCCAGTGTTTCCTGAGGAGAATTGCCATTTCTTCTTTAGGAAACAGATCTTCGCATGTCAGGAATGTTCTCATCTTCTCTCTTCTAAGGGAATCTTTTTTTCAGCATTGTCTCTCAAATTATTTCCCCTTTTAATTGAGTTGACCAGTATAATTATTTCCTTATAAGCTGTACTTATCTTGATGAAAAGAAACTTTAAACGACACTTACATGGATTGTCTTCCATGTAATATTTTATAGCAGATTTTGGATTAAAAGCCAACTTGGAAGTTGTCTAGTGTGACCCTGTGTTCACATGCAGTAATTTCTTTTGCACCATCCAGAACAGATGGCCATGCAGTTTCTCAAGTGCCCCTAAGGATGCCCTTCAAAGAAGCTTCTTTTATTGCAAGACCTCTAGAAAAAACTTGCTTGCTTTTATGCTCAACATAACGTGGTGTTGCTTGGAAGCTGTGTCACTTCAGTTTGCCTGAGTTCAGAACCATTTCATTTGTCTGAAGGCAACCATCTTGTTGAGAGAATGAGTCACAGGATAAAATTATGAAATGTAGTTACTTGGCTGCCTACTGTAGTCAGTCACAATCTGTCCTTCAGATAAAAAAAAAAATATTGAGATAGAGCAAGCTACATTTTGTACTCTTAGAGATCTGGGTTTAACAAGTCAGAAATCATCTGTTTTTTCCCCATGATCACTGTGGGCTTACTGAAATATTCAGACAATGAGGATTTCTGGTTACTCTGTTTTCAGAAGCCCAGTTTCCAGTAACAGTTTTATAATAAACACATTTAGTGGAAGAAATAAATTCCTTGTCCATTTTCTGTCTTATTTGGCTTTTTGTCACTGTTATAAAACACATGATACAGGCGACTTACGAAGAAGAAGAGGTTATTTAGCTCATAGTTTTGGAGGCTAAAGGGTATGATGCTGACATTGGCTCAGTTTCCAGCTACATTACATCACAGCAGATAGCAATAAAGAGAACTTGTGGGGGACCAAGCAAGGGATTACATCAAAATTAGGAAGCAGAAGGAGAGGTGGGGTGCAGGATAAGGCTTTCATAATAACCTTCCCATGGGAAAACTGCCTTCTGAGGTTATGCTTTCAATGACTTAAAGACCTCTCGTGAGGCTCTGCCTCTTATTGGTTCTATCATCTCCTAATAGTGCCACCCTGGGATCACACTTTCAATTATAATCAACCCTTGGTGGATACTAGAACCATACCCAAACCATAGCATCTGATCACTATCTTAGAAGTACAGTTTCCAATAACAATTTTATAACAAAAATAAGCAGTTTTGCCTTTATGTCAAATGTAGTGGCGATGTGCTGAGAAGGCAGGCTTTTCTTTCACTATTTTCTTTGGGCAGAATTTTCTCCTTACCCAGTGATCTAGTGACTCTGTAGCCTGTGGAAGTTAAGATGGTAAAAGAGAGATCTATGCACTTTTTAGAGGGAGCAATGGGAAGTCCTAATGTCAGTGGAGTCACCATGGGTCTAGAATGCATTTCTAAGCTTGAAGGTTTAGAAATGTCCTCTTACCAATTCATCTAGGAGCCAGTTATACTCTGGGGGAACCTACCACATTAGCTGGTCTCAGAAGAGAACACAAGATATAAACCTGAACGCTTCTTTGTTACATTCCCCATGAGAAATGTGCCTGAAAATTTACACTGGTCCTTGTCCATGCCATATCATTTCAGTGAGCATTATATTCGCTCCCAGTGGAGCATTATCCCAGTATGGAGATGAAGCAGGATTTCATGGGATATGCTATTTCTGGAGATGTCTAATCATTTCCATTCCATGGTTTTTGTTGATTATAATTTCAGATGGTAATATTTATGACCTTGGTCTCAAATTCTTATTTAGGTCATAAAGCTACTAAGATATGGTATTAATTGAATAGACTTTATGATTGTAAATTTTATGTTTTTTTAAATCTAGAAATTAAATAAAAATCAGTTATTCTTTAAATGCATGCCATCTTTACATATTTTCTCTATTACTATATAGCATTTTGATCAAGAAAAATTTCCTTCTATTTTGATTAGACTTATCAGACATTTGATTAAATAGGATATAATGGGTGAAAATGCTATAGTAAAAAGAATGGAATAGTAATGTGAGAATATAGACTCAGATAATAATTGTCTTGGTCTTTCCTGGAAAGCCAACTACAGATTCACATAATGCTCATCAATTTAAACAAACCAATGGTAATCTTTTTCTTCTGTTATCTACCTGATAAACATTTGTTTACTCAAAAAATTATTTAATACAAGGACTGTGCTAGCCATGAAGGAGATAACGATAAATACCTCAAGGGAGCTCATAACCTATGGGAGAGGCTAATAAGTAAATAGGCAATTCTAGTTAAGTAAGATATACAAGGTGCTAGTGAGATGCATAAAAGTATATCTATCCAGCTCTCTGTTATATTGATAAATAAGTGAATGCATTTTTATGTTTCCATAGTCTTTCTTTTGTTCTAAAAGACTTGAGATAAAAAATTTTCTGTAAAGATGAGATACATTTTTGTACTAGCATACTGATATAATCTAGCTCTTGATTATGGAAATGATAGTCTCCAAAGACTGACTTTTTTTCTTTTCTTACCATTGGGATGGGGATGTAGCAATATTTGCTCAAATTTTCAATAAGCTTTTTGAAACTACCCCATATTAAGCAAACAGTCTACACAAAAACTATGCTTGGAATGCAGGCATAGTTTCTGGAAAATCCCTTAGAACCTACACTCTGCCCACCACATACACATAATTTATCTAACTAGAGTGCTACTCCAAAGTTCCTCCTATACAGAAATTTGGAATCTTGCTGTATGGAATCCTACTTATAAAGTAGAATTTATTGTAGCAGAAATAGATTTCATGATAATTCTTCATGATATATAAAATTATTGTCCAAGATATTAGAGCCACATTCATAAAAATCACTTAAGCTGTAGCATTTTATTTTCCTTGATATGAACAAACAGAACATATTATATTGCACATTTCAAAGCTTTGGCAAACAAAACTACTGGGTCACTATCAATATCTCTTCAGTCAACTACAGAGAATCTATGCTCTTAATGCTTATAGTAAACTTTACCTTTGAACTAGTCAGATCCTGAATGTCACTTCACTAAGAGAAGTGGTATTTAAGAAATTTTATCTACCCATTTATCTATCCATCAACCCACCCAAATGGCATTGGTTGAACCATTATTATATGCTACTCTAGGCATTGGGATTCCAATAATGAGTAGCATGTCATTCCTATCTCCAGGGAGTTCATTCACACCATAACATAGGAAGAAGACTTTATAATAATCTACCATAAGTATTATAATTATTTCTTGAACATAGTGTGATAAAGACACTAGAGAGGAAGGATGACTTCTATCTATTATGGGCATAGAAATGTTTGTGAGAGTAGGTCATACTCGTATGGATTTGTGAAGAATGTATGGGAATTTTCTAGATGTTTAGAGTGAATAGAAAATATCATAAGATAAGGTGCATGTGATTCTTCTATTCTACTCATAGTAAGTTCCATCTTTTGGAAAGTTAGATGATGAAAGATCTCTGTTCAGACTGTCCTATCTTATTTTCCTGCAGAACCTTTCACTGGATTATTTAAATATTATGTTATAGGTTTTCCCAAGAAATGATTACATGAAGAACATGGCTACCTTATTTATAAAATGATTTTGATTTTACAACATCTTTATTTTTCAATCTCAATGATGATTTGCAAACATTTACTTTATATTTTTAGTAAATATTTATCTTGATCTTTTACTGTTCTAATCTCTTACCATCTTCCTAATTGAAGTGCACTTTCTACTCTCACGTCACAGATAAGATCAATCCCATCACATGTTAGAACCCTCCAAGTATCTATTATTCAACTATTGTTTTTTTATGTTCATTTGACTTTCACACTTTTAAAAGACCCTGCCTATATAGGCCTTCTAGCCATTCATTTTCCAACTCTTCCTTTCATACTTCATATAGACAAATGTGTTGTCTTTCCTAAAATATGTATCTTTCTAACCAGAGTATTATTCTTCCTATGAATATGCTTAGGACATTTTTTTTTGAAGAACATTTATAAAATTAATTTCTTTAACTGTAGCTTTTCCTTTTTTCACTTTGATTTGCTCATTGCCAAACCACTTGACAAAGTGTTCACACTTGTGCATCCATTTTCCTCACTTAACATTAAATCTTTACTGCAATTGAATCTGACTACTGCCCTAATCACTCTTTTGGAACTGCTATCAGTAAGGAATATCATTAAGGAAGCCAATGCTCTTCCAGTTAACAAAACCAAAGTCTACTCTCAGTCCTTGGGATTGGTATGGATCTCAGATGTAAGCAATAGAAACTATCTTTTGCAGAGATAAATTAAAAAAAAAAAGTTGTAAGAAACATTTTAGGCCTGGTAATAGAGCTTATTGGTAGAATAGTGGCCTAGCATTTGTGAGGCCCTGATTTTAATCCTCACTACTGCCAGAAAAAAGAAAAAAGAAAGGAAGGCAGGAAGACAGATATTTTGGGTAGCTTAGAGAACCAATAAGAATGCTCATGAAGGATGACTAGACAAGAAGCAAAGGAAGCTGAGTAATGGCCTATACCCGAATGATATTTCTGTTAGATGCTGGTGGGCACTGGACACTTGCAGAGCCACTGAGAGTGAAGTTCTGAGAATGAATTCTGTACATTTTCATGTTTACTTGAGACTCAAGTCCTGGGTGGAATATCTGATTGCCCAAGCCTGGGTCTCATGTCCTAATGAACCTTGGCTTCCTTTTAGTTCTTTCAGTAAAGACATGGTGCTATAAACTCCACATAAAGCAGAAATTTTCTCTCAAATGAAAGGAATGTTTTAGGTGTTGAGAAACAAAATACACATGTTCTCTATGTAATCACTTTGTGGTTTTTGGTGCCAATGTCCAATCTCTTCTTGAAATCTTTGTCTTCCAAAGATAACTTTCTATGTTTCTACTGTTTGGTAGGAATAGTACCAACAGGTTAGTAATATAATTTTTAATATAACATTCAATGTGCCTCATAACATTGATCCCTTTTTTAAAAATTTAGAACTGGGAATCTAACCCAGGGACACTCTACCACTGAACTACATTACCAGTTCTTTTCATTTTATTTTGAGACGGGATCTAGCTAAGTTGCTCAGATTGGCCTCAAACTTGCTATTGTTCTGCCTCAGTTCTCCAAGTACTGAGATTATAGGTATGCACCACCATGCTTGGCTATAATTGCTCTCTTTTTTTCTTTTAATTTTTGTTTTTAGAATTTTATTGGTGTCCTGTAATTATACATCACAGTGAGATTCAAAGTGATACATTCATATATGCACACATCTCTTGGTGTGTTTCCATCTGGCCTCCCCCGATTTCTTCCTCCTCCTGCCTAGTACATGTATTCATGTACATACCTCACAATATTTAGTCTGTTTCCTTCCTCAAGCCTCCTTTTCCCCCTTCCCTCTTACTACCCCCAACCCCCTTATACTATATACTGGTCTCTCTTCATTTCTACGAAGTCTTGAAGTCCCTTTTCTTCTTTTCTCTCTAGTTTCCACATGTGAGAGAAAACATAGAATGTTATGCTAAGTGAGATCCCAGTATCATTGCCCCTTTGATATTGGGCATTGCAGAATTTTCCTCTTTATCTTCAGTTCCAAGTTACTCTAGTCTTTATCAAGTATCCTTGGCTCTTGACAAAGCTAACTACAACTACATGTCATTCTCTCAACATGCCCTTCACTTGGAGGCATCTGAGAAAGTCTTTCTTCTTGGTCTTTGCATTCCTTGTTCAGGGATCAGGTCAGTTATAGGAATCCTTCTAGGATTAATGTAAGCAAAATCAATCACTCCTTTCCTTCCTGCCTTCTCTTGTATTTTAAATAGTTTTTGTTTTTAACTCTTTCTAACTGATTCTTCAAGGGAAGATCATATCATATTTATGTTTAGCCCAATGTTAGTTGAATTAATTTTGAGTCATCTTAAATATATTATGGACTTATTCTAGATACAAAGTGTATGGGAATAAAAATGTTACAGTGCCTGTTATTTCTCATCCAGGTTTTCAATTATTCAAAAATACCATTGTTTTTATTTATCGTACATAATTGAAAGTCACTTATAAAGCACACTTCTGTTTGATTAAAACACTCTCAAAATACCTTCCTCCCAAAGATCTGGACATACTTCAATGAACAAAGCTGGAGTTATAGTGGAGGGCACTGTGGTGATATAGGGAAAAGAACCTCTCTCTTTTATGCTCTAATATTGTCTAGAACAGAATAAGTCCTATGTTGCCAAACTCTAATGTAATTGATGGCATCAAGTTTGGTGGTGTCTTTTCAAAGCCAGTGTAGCAAGTAGAAAGTACTCTGGAAGCTGCCACTAGAGCCTCTAAATATGTGCCATGAAAGCCACTCATATGTGACTGTCAGTGTTGTTCTGACATGTCTGGCCATGATTTGTCCCTTTTTAGACTGTAGTAAACTGTAGATAAAAAGAAGTTCCTTCCATTGTGCTGGGGTTTTCTACTACCTACCTACACAGTTCCCACAGCTCAAGTAGGAGGCAGAATTAGACCAACCATGGCATGAACACTTATGCTAAGTAGATGAATTCCATTTCATTCTATACTATATTCTCTTCAGAATATGCATCAGGGGAGATATTTTCTGTTCATTAATTATTCTCAGATGATAAACTGCTAAGTAGTTTTGAAAGATATAATATACCACAGAGAGGATGTATTGTTCACCTTTGGACTAGAAAATATCTGTGGACGGAGAGATTAATGCTCCACTCATAAAAGGAACTATGTGAAAACAAACTATAAGCCGGTGGCAATGACCTTTAAGAATTAAATGACTTTAAATCTTAGGCATTAACTTCAGGCTCTAAGGTAATGGTGCAGGTGTAACTGAATCAGTGGATGGTGTGCATTCCTGAAAAAAAAAATATATATATCTCTTACAAAGCACATTTCTGTGTAATTCATGTGTTTGTACTAATTTCCAGTTTTGGAAATATAGACTTATACAGCATACAAGATCTGAGGAAAGAATAGATATAGTAATAAAAAAAGAAGAGAGATATTGCAAAACAAGTAAACAATAAACAAAACTAATGTTGACAAGCTCCAATCAGCAAATGTGGAGGTAGATGTGGACTCTCTTTGCTCTATTTGGCAATGATAGAAGAAAGTGCAAGTTATAAACAGGAGAATGGATGACAGCCAGTAGAATTCTGGTTCTAGCCCTGACATTAGAATTCTGCTGCTTAAATTCTGCACATAAAAATTAGAGAAAAGACTCTGTTTTATGGTGTAAGTTTTCTACTTTTACAAAATATTTTATATAATGGCTCTAAATGTTTTTGTCTCCTAGATCACCCATGGTTTCTAATGAGTAAATGATAGTAAATGAGTAAATGCTCTCCTTTTATTGCGTCATACCTCTGAGCTGCCATTTTATAAACCTAAAGTGACTTTTCTTTCTACATTAAAAAAAAAAAAATTGACAGTTTGTCATAAAAAATTACGAAGAACTGAACTGGGCCAAAGGAGATAATTGGGTATCCTGCCCTCCTGAGCTATGTTTCTTTCATTGTCTTTGAGCTATTTTATACTCTGGAAGCTTGATACTAGAGATAGTAATGGAAATGATTTCTTGTTCATAGAAATGCAAATTGTATCCCCTGGAAATGCAACTGATTATTGCTCTGTGGGTATTAACTAGTTTTGTATCAATTAAGCAAATTCATTTCAGCATTCTTATGGTCTGTATATGTGTGGTTCCTTCAATTCTCTGTTGTACCATTTGTAGCTTTTTATTTGTTCCTTCATTATTTAATGAGTTAAAATCTTTTGCACATGTGTTAATTTTATTTATATATATATATATATATATATATATATATATTTTGCGGTACTAGGGATTGAACTCAGGGGCATTCTACCTCCGAGCTACACCCCTAGCCCTATTTTTTTGTTTATTCTTTATTTCGAAACCGGGTCTCACTAAGTTGCGGAATGCCTCACTAGGTAGCTGAGGCTGGCCGTGAACCCGGATCCTCCGGTCTCAGCCTCCCGAATGCTGGGATTACAAGCGTGTGCCACCACGCCCGGCTTAATTTTATATTGATATGGGTTTTACTTCATAAAAATGGTCTTTATCTTTAACAGTGGCAAGACAATTCTCTTCCTCCCTCTCTCCCACAAGTATTTATTGGGTACATATTATGTTCCAGATACCTTAAAAGGCATTGGAATTCAAAAACAACCTGAACCTGTATTTTTTATTATTATCTGTTACAGTTTTCACACAGATAAATAGACTATGTGGAATAGCAAAAAGAATACAGCCTGAAGATTACTTTATTAAACTTGGGTTCAAATTCAAGTTCTATCTCTTTCCTGCTATGTGACTTTTGAAAAATTACCTAATTTCTCTGATTTTTATTTCCGCCATTTATGCTCATACCAACCAGACAAGATTGTTGTGGGATAAAATCAGATTATGTAAGTGACTTCTTAGGGCTTAGATGGTGCCTAGTTCTTGATAAGTGCCAATGAATACTAATTCCTAATCTGTGTTCTCTGCTTTCAACCTTTCTTTTTTAATCCTGTTTTTTGGCCACTGCCCCTGAATGACAAGTTATTACTGCTCTTCTTATTTTATTGAGACTGGAACGACTAGTTGAAGATAAATAAATGAGAATCTAGACTATGCAAAGAGTAACCAGTTCTTGGTTCAATGAGCCTTTCATGCCTAACACCAGGAATAAGTTTGCAACCAGAGAAACCTCTGAATGCTAAGAACCACACTATGCTTAAGGGCTTATTATTATAAAAATGTGATTATAAAAATGACCCCATTGCAGAAAGAAAACTGTTAGTCCACCTGGAGAAATACAGATCAAAATTCATGAAAGTTAAATTTTCTCTATCGAATGCCTCCTTTCCTGTCCGTGTGGACTCCACAGCATTTATTTAACCAGTAAATGCTAAATCTTCCTTCTACTATTTTTTCCCTCCAACTCTGCTTGTCAGTTCTCCTTTAGCCGCTAAACATGTTTGCAGCCTCCTCTTGCATTCTTCTGCTGGGTAGTTTAAAATTTTAAGTTATTTACAATCCAAATGAATATTTAATGACATATTCATTATGCACCTTCCGGTTGCTACTTTTCTATTACAGAAGTGACACTGAAGGATGGCAAAGATGCAAATGCCTATTTCTCGTGAGTTTCATCTAGACTCCTTGCATCCTGATATATCTTATCATTTTGTTTGGTAATTAGACTTCTCTGATGATGTTGTAAAATACATATCAGTCGGGAAGGAAAAAGCCATTATTTATCATTAGAGGGTAGAGATGTGCTCATTTTTCACTGCCCTTACCTGGGCAGCAAGGGCAGAGAGATGCAATTTCGACTCGGAGGACTGTGCTTGATATGATTGTGGGATGGAACAAATAGCCATGAAATTAATCTGAGCATGTTCAATCATCGTCTTGCCGGGGCCTGGCTGGCATCATCTTCGTATATGAAGTATGGCTTTCCAGGCTCTCTGCTTCCTCATGAGCATGAGCAAATCAGAGGCAGATTTGTCCCTGTTACACATCATCTTATAGAAGGTGAGGAGATTGGGACCAAAAGGAAATGAATTAATGAAGGGAGAAATGCCTTTTGAAGCCCAGGGACTATAAATAGTGTGGTTCTGTCAGTTCTGTATTTATGAATTAAGGCTGTTACGTGATGTGAGCTGGAGAATAACCTGTCTATGTGTCATCCTGGGAGAAGGAAACAGAACAAACCTTGACTCAGAGAATTTTATATTACATCATAAGGAAAATGAAAAAAGTTAAATGTTGGCTGGAGGTCGCTGATTTCCAGAGCAGGTAGTTTCACTTTTTTATTTCTTCATTTGCTAATACTTAATGAGCTCCAAATAAAGTCCAGATACTCTTCCGAGAAGTAAATAGTATGCTGAAGTTTGCCATGTTTAGAGGAAAGCTCCAGTGTATTCTACAATGGCTATCTCATCAATTATATATTATACACATGCACACAATGAAATTAACCCCTTTAATTATTTTGCTGAATTTTGTATTTTTCTCTAAGTTTTTTTTTTTTTTTTTCCATACTGCAGATTAAACCCAGGGGCATTCTACCTTCAAGCTACACTCCCAGCAGCTACTGCTTCTTCTTCTTCTTCTCCTTTTTTTTAAATAGGATCTCTCTGAGACTGGCCTCAAGCCTGCAGTCCTCCTGTCTCAGCCTCTCAAGTACTAGGATTACAGGTGTGTGCCATTATACCTAGATTTTTTCTAAAATAAAATATATATATATGTATACATATATATATATTTCTTCCTTAGAGAAGATGATTCATTAAATCACCATGTAGCAGTGTTCCTTTCCTGAAAATTTACCTTCATCATTTATAAACATGTTTAAATATCATCTTCCATAACAAGAGAAGCTCCAAAGAGCAGATAGTTCTATATGAGCTATTGAGTGAATGTTACTTTCCTTGAAGATTCACAAGAATCCTTCAGAATGGTATTCCTGCTTATCCACAATATGTGAGGTGTGGTGATCCGCCTCTGAAGAAAACGAGTGCCACGAGGAAGAGAAATCAGCAATTACTGCCATACTCAGGGTTGCAATGGTTTATGGAGCTTTTTGATGTGAAATACATCATCAGTGTTCTATGCAATTTAAATGGGCAATGACATGTTGAGTGCCTGGAGTAATGCTTAGGACTTGGTAACTAGGCAATGACCTTGTCCTTATCAGTAACCACAGCCTCCCCCAGCTTAGCAACATACTCTCAGTTTTATGCATCCTATTCTCTGATCAGCATATCCTTCTCTAGTTGCTCTATTCAGTTCTCCAAATTTAACCATCCTTCTGCCCCACAGGGACCTGATGTTCTTTGGTTTTACCATCTTTCACTGTGCCTTATTTCTTTATTCTGACAAGTTCCTTTTTGCCCACATTTATATTTTTATTGCTTATAGTTACCCTAGAATATACAGTTAGTTCTCTTGCCTTTCTGTCACTACTTTTATGCAACTGTAACACTGGATAAATGTAACATAGGCTTATTTCCTCCTCGATAAAAAAAAAAAAATCAAAAAAGCATGATTGACTGGTTCCACTTAAGATTCATGATGCCAACCTCAAGTAGACCTTTAATGCTCCCTGTTAATCACTGTACTTTCCACCAATCACTTGCCCGTGTGTGTGTGTGTGTGTGTGTGTGTGTGTGTGTGTGTGTGTGTGTTGTACTGGAGGTTGAAGCCAAGCATGATCTACCATTGAGCTACATCCCCAGCCCTAATTTTTTTAAAAATTTGTTTTGAAATAGTATCTTGCAAAGTTATAAGTTACCGGAACTGGCCTTGAACCTGTGATTCTCCTATCTCAGCCTCAAGAGTACTGAAATTACAAGCATGCATCACCATGCCCAGCTTTCCATTTTCTTAGTTAAATATTGTATACCTACCTCTCTTTCTCAAATCTCCAAATCTTCCTCAATCATCTTCTCTCTCAGCTGCCGGCTTTCAAGAGAGAACTTTTACAAGCTCCCATGATTACTTATCTAACGACCTGCCATAAATCCTCATGTACTTTCTATAGGTTGTCTGCCAGCTGTTTTTATAGATGAACTGTCCTGCTTTCATCGAAGGACGGCATCTCCATTGGTGAGCTTGATTTCATTATGATTTTTCCCCTTCTCAAGGATGTGGCCCTGGAAATTCTCTTCTACACAATTGCCCCCTCTTTGGTGGGTCATTCCTATAAAAATAAAATGAGCTGTTTTTGTCCCATTTTGTCAGGAAAAAAGAAAACCTCTTGACTTCACTTTTTCTTCATTTTACAGACCTCCCCCCCCCCTTAACAAGAACATATCCTTCATTCCCAGTCTATCTTGAACCCTTTTAGTCCAGCTTTTGCATCAGTCATTTTTCCCAAAACTGTTCTTGCTAGTATACAGTGACCCTCATGCTGTTGACATTTCTCATTCTTCACTTTCTTTGAACCATCAGTTGCATTTGGTGGACTTGCATCATTCTTTTTTCCTTCAAATATTTTCTTCACTTTTGTTCACAGCACCACATTTTCCTGTTTGTTTTTTTCCTGCTAATTCTGACTGCTTCTTTGCAATTTCCTATGCTAATTCTTTGTTTTCTTCCTCCCTGACCTCTTAAACATGTGTCCCAGGGTTCCCTTAATCCCTCTTTCTTGTTTATCTACTTTAGCAACTAGCAATCAAAGGCCCATGGCCCCAAACCTGACTATGTCTGTTTTGATAAATAGATATTTTAATAGAAATTTGTAACATTCATTTGTTTATATATTATTTATGCTGCTTCCAAGCTATATTTATAGATTTGCTTATATTTATAGGTTTGCTTAGTCATGACAGAGATAGAATGACCTTTAGAGCTTAAAATAGTTACTATCCAGCTTTTACAGAAAAAAAAATTGTCAACATCTGATCCATATTTATTCTCTTGTGAATGTATTCAGATACAAGTTTTAAGAACATACTGTCTTCTGATATCACATCAGAGTCCTCTCAGAACCTCAGAGTTGAAAATCCAATTGAAGCCATGTGCTTGCTTTGGCACCCACCTGTAATCCCAGAACTTGGGAGGCTGAGACTGGAGGATTGCAAATTTGAGGCTAGCCTCATCAACTTAGTGAGACCCTCAGAAACTTAGAGAGACCCTCTTTCAAAATAAAAGATAAAAAAGTTCAATCCTTTTTGAACATGCACACTCCATTTAACAATGAGACATGTACACTTGGATGTCTAGTGATCTTCTCAACTTAGCACATTCAGAATGAAGTTGTTCTTCCTTTCCAGAGCTGTTCCATCCATACACAGTTGTTTCCATCTCCAGCTCAGCTAAGGGCAACTATCTTCTCAGCTGCTGAGGTCAAACTTTTTGAGTCTTCTTATATTTCTGTCATATCCCATGTCTACTTTGTGTGGAAATCCTGATTGCTTTACCTTGAAGATATATCCAGGATCTGACACTTCCTCCATTCTGGTACAAGTCTTCTCTTTCTTAGATTACTGTCATGGTCTCCTAATTGTTTTTTTATGGTTCTGTTTTTGCTGCCTCCTCTTATCTCTGCTATTTGTGATATGGAAACAAGGGGATTATTTTAAAATACAAACCAAATAATGCCATTCCTCTGCTCACACTCCTCCAGTAGACTTCCTCTCCTTTAGAATAGAAGCCAAACTCCATCCAATGGCCAGCTAAGCCTCACAAGACCTTGTCCCATGCCAACCCTGCAAAGTCACATGCTGCTGCCCTCCCTTTGCTCATTAAGCTTTAGCCACACTGGGCTCCTTCTTGAATGTTTTATACATACTCAGTTCAGGAATTTTTTGCCCTTGTTTTTCTCTGTACTATGAAATCTCTTCACTCAAGATTCTTAATATGTTGTTGATCAAATATCATATTTAAAAAATAAGATCTACTAGCCAGCCACCCTTGTAACAATTTCATATCACCCTCCTCTCTAGCATTCCCCTTCATCCTTACTCTGATTTATTTTTCCTCATAGTTCTTACCACTTTCTACTACATTGCAGATATATAACTTTGGTAGTTGCCTTTTCTATCTCACAACTCATCCGTAGAACTTCACATCCATGAAGAATGCAGATTTTTTTTAATATGAATCTTTAAGACCTAGAATAGTGTTTGGCATACAGTATGTGTTCAGTAAATATTCATTGCCTGTGCAAATGATAGTATTAGCTATATATTTATTATCCAAAGAGATATAAAGAAGATTTTGATGTATTAGAGTCCCAAGTTGGAATTTTAATGCTTTTTCTATAGTGAATAATAGATATTTCCAAGTTGTTTCACTTAAGAATTATTTACTTCAAATATTTCTATCACAAAGATTCTGTGATTGGTATCATAGGTTACATTGATATATAGCTTTAGATAAAATTGGAAGAATATACAGTGAATTAGTTACTAGATACTCTGTGGTGTTTCCTTTTATTCTCCACAGTACTATCAAAATGATGTCTCTAAAATACAAAACTGCCTCTACTATGTCCTTATCATGTTTGCTGTTCTCAATACTTATGTCCCTCAAATATGAAATCCTTACCCCACAGAGATGATATTAGGAAGTTATATCGGGCCTTTGGGAAGCCTCTCAGTCAGCAGAGTCACTGCCATGATCCAGAACAACTGACTACACAACTAAGAGGAAGGAAGATTATTTGCTCACAGTTTTTTGGAGAGTTCAGAGGATGAGACCATGTCAGGCCGGGTCAGCAGAGCTCAGGACGTGGCAGTGGGAAGTGGAGAGAGGGAGAGCGCTAGTCTCTACTTTCACACTGTGGAGCCCAGAAACAGAGCGATCAGGGGAAGGAGAGGCCTTAGATAATCCACAAGGACACACCAACATGGACCCCTTCTTATCATCCAAGCCCTGCTTCCAACATTGCTACCTTGTTTCTGCTGGGGCTTGGGGGACAGTCTAAATCTGAACCATTATAGGAAATGTTTAGGTCACGGGGGCAAAGCCTTCATGGAAACAAAATAGGATTACTTCCTCATGACAGAGGTCTGAGAGATACTCTTAACCCTATCCATCATGTGAGGCCACAACAAAAATATAGCCACTTACAAAGTGGTGGCCCTCCCTGACACCACATATGCCTATGTCTTGATCTGGGACTTCTCAACCTCCAGAATTATGGGAAATAAATCTCTTTTGTTTATTAGCTACTCAGTTTATGGCATTTTGTTATAGTACCCCAAACATACTAAAACAATGATATAAAGCCCTTTGGTTACTCTTTATTACCTGAAATAAAAGACAACATTTCTTAGGATCTACTGTTTATTTGTATTTCCGGTTTTAGCACTTTACCTGTGTCCCAATTATATCAACACACTTGTACTACCTGGAATACTCCTTATAATTTCATACCCACTTTTTATTCTTTTTGAAAATTCTAACTTGCTTCTCCCATTAGCATTTAGTGAGGCTAGTCACAAATGTTACGTTTGTGCTAGTGGCAGTCTTTGGTCTGTTCAGTAATTAGTTCTTGACTTTCATAATACTTATCACATTAAAATATCATTTTATGAGCCGGGTGTGGTGGCGCACGGTTGTAATCCCAGCATTTGGGAGGCTGAGACTGGAGGATCCGGGTTCGCGGCCAGCCTCAGCTACCTAGTGAGGCACTCCGCAACTTAGTGAGACTCGGTTTCAAAATAAAGAATAAAAAATAGGGCTGGGGGTATAGCTCGGAGGTAGAATGCCCCTGGGTTCAATCCCCAGTACTGCAAAAAAAAAAAATATATCATTTTATGAATTTTCTTTCCAAGAAGTCTACAAGTTTATTGAGACCAGGACTAATCAATAATCCACTTCCCCAAGTTTTAACTTTTGAGACCTAATTAGATGTATAGAAGAGTTGCAAAAATAATACAGCTCTCATATGCCCTTACCAACCTTCCTCCTATATTAATTTACATAATCATAGACCATCTACCAAAAATAAGAAACAAATCCTGGTAAAATATTATTGACTGTTTTGGTTTGGATCCTAAATGTCGCCTAAAGGCCCATATGCTAAAGGCTTGGGCCCCAGCCTGACACTGTTGGGATGTTATGGACCTTTTGAGACACAGGGCCTAGAGGAAGGAAGGTAGGCCACTGGGGACATGCTCTTGAAGGGAATATTGGGATTCTGGCCCCTTCCTGTCCCTCTTTTTGTTTCCACGATGTCAGGTGAGCAATTTTGCTCTACAACATACTCCCCACCATGGTGGACTACCTCATCACCTGTCCCAAAACAATGGAGCCAATAGCCCATGGATGGAAACCTCTGAAATCATGATCCAACATACATCTTTCCTCCTTTTAAGTTTTTATCTTAGGTATTTTATTGCAGCTGACTAACAGATTAACTAAATCTGTACAATTCCCTTGAATTTCATTAACTGTTTTGACAATCCCCCCCCTTTTTTTTCTTTCATATGTTTCATTGTCCAGGTTATTACATATTTGGCCGTTAAGAACTCTTTCAAATTGGCTCCTATACATGATACACATATACATTTACTTCTGTATCTATTTCCCTTTTTTTTTCAAATCTGTGACCCTCTAGTGGTATTTGTAACTTTAATCCTGTCCTACAGGACAGCTTTCTATCTTTCTGTATTTTTGAAACAAATTTCACTATATATATTTACCTACTTATTTAACTTTACAATTAGTTTGAGAATTGACAATACATATCCATATAGGTTGGTGTTTGAGT
>PVLC010014059.1:0-38692 GCA_004027655.1 Graphiurus murinus | reverse complement strand
ATAATGTTTTATTCCATATATAATCACTTAACTATGATAAACTACAAATGCAATCTTTACTGTGTGATCTAACATAATTTCCCAACTGGGAAATACAGATCCCGAGAAAGTGCTATTAGGAAATATAGATAGACAAAAGAATGCAAATTTTTCACTGCATCTTTCTATTTTCTTAAAGAAGGTAGATATCTGGAGGAGGTGGTGCTGAGTCAATTTTTTCTGAAAGAAGGTAAATGAGTTTGGGAACCTATGACTCACTTTGCTTTGAGGAAACAGAGAAGTTAGACCATATTTGGGGGGCAGGAGGCCTACTTTTGGCACAGATACTGCTATTCTGTTAATAACACTATTTCTTTCTAAAATATTACAAAATTTTCCATAGATGAGATGAATAAAGCCTTAGCTTATGTGTATCTAAATTCAGTCACCCATTTCCTGTGTCTCACCTGTTATTTTTTGCTTGTTTCCTCGATCAATGCCTGGCTGTTTATAAGCCTTTACTGGTCTATGTATGTTTGATTTTTTTAGGTCCCACATATTCTGCTAGTCCTGTGTGTATAACTGGACAACTTTCACCTACAGCTTGTTAGATTTGCAGTATAGAGCAAATTGACAGGCTATTGCTGCTCTACATCCAGAAAGCACTGCATGACCTGCAGCAGGTCCATCCACTGCTCATTAGGATTTGCTTCTCTTACTCAGATCTGTATTATCTTCTTGTTCCCACTATCTTCGAAGAGTGCTTCTCACCTGTACCTGTATCTTGAAGGTGTTAATAGGCATGGGAATTTGTGGACGTATGCTGGCTGGTTCCAGTTCTATTGACAAAAAATTGGAGAGGAAGATGAGGGCCAAGGATCAAAGTAGTTCATAATATCCAGTTTAGGACTTGAGCTTGTGCAGTTTAGGAAAATATTAGTTCTGCAAGAAGGTATGAAGCTTTAGGCCAATCAGAGACAGGGTGGTTTGTTTTCTAATTAAAATGGAGATGGTCCCAAGAAGGGTTAGTCTCAGAGGTTGACATAATTGTGAGTCTTTTCCTGAGTTCTTCTAGTTTTATTCCCTCAGTAATCATATTTTGTGGTTGTTGTTGTTTTGAGGTATGGGGAATTGAACCCAGGAGCACTCTACTTCCAAACTATACCCAAGCCATATATCATATGTGTGTGTGTGTGTGTGTGTGTGTGTGTGTGTGGGTGTGTTTAAAATTTAGAAACAGGGTGTTGCTAAGTTCCTGAGGTTGGCCTTGAACCTGCTATCCTCCTGTCTCAGCCTATCAACGACTAAGATTACAAGCCTGTGCCAATACACCTGGAAGTAATCATATTTTTAATATTTTTATCCAATAACTGTTTTCATCTATTTTTCCTTTTTTAAAAAAGCTTCAATTCTCAGTTTGTTAATAGAATATCTTCTTACATTTCTCTGAGTAAACAAATACAGAGTCCTTTTTTTTCTTAGATTGTTATTTTGCACCTGGGTCAATTTTACTCTTTGGTGACAATTGGCTGTCCCGTTGTAGTTTTTAAATGTTTTTGTTGGTGCATTGTAGTCTCACATCATAATATAGTTCAGAGTGATAATTTCGTACATGCACACAGCACTGGGTAAGTTTCCCTAGTAAGTTTACAAAATTATGAGGTATCCACACAATGGAATTCTACTCAGCATTAAAAAGAACAAAATAATGTCATTTGCAGGAACATGGATGGACCTGGAGAACATTATGTTGATATTAGCCAGTCACAGAAAGTGAAGAGTAATATGTTTTCTTTCATATTTGAAAGCTATAAAGAAATCAGGATACCAGAGGGGCTTCAGATAATGGAGGAGAAACCTCAGTGGAGCCAGGGAGGTGGTCTAGGGGTAGGCAGAGTAGGGAGTTGAGGGGAAAGGGAGGATTAATGAAGAAAACACTTTTTGGGTGTCACCATCACTATGAATGGCGTTATGATTTGAGACTATAATGCACCAATAAATGTATTTAAAAAAAAGAAGTGGGCCAGGACTTCTATGTAACTTTGTTTACTGGTAGGATGATGGCTTGCCATTTTCATGGGACTGCTCTAAATGTCAAAAAGTGGACAACTTCACCCTGGAGCGCCAATATTCCCACTACCTGCCTGTAGTCTCCTTGGTTGATTAACTGCATTCCTTTTTAAAGTAAATTTACCATCTGCCTCCTTAATATGCACCTGTCTTTTATTCTCTAATTAGGAAGGTTTTAGGGTAATAGCTTAGTATATAAAATTTAATACTCTATCCTTAGCTGTACTTCTCTTTACTCTCTCTCCGAGAGACGATCTCTGATGCAGCTCAGTAGGTTGACTGCTTCTCTCCTCCTGCAGCCTAGAGTGTGGCTTTCTTCCTTCCCCCTGCTTCATCACTCAGTATTTTTTCTTATGGTCAGAAATATGCTCTCAAATTAGATATTTAAAATATGTACTATTATATAATGTTGTCTTGAGAAAGAGGAATTATTTAATAGTTCTCATAGCCATCTTGCCTGGATTTTTCTCAATGTATTATTTTCTTGCAGCAAAAATGATCACTTGGTTATCTTGCATTGCTAAGGATTGATATATATATATATACATATATCAATATATCAATAAAATATATATATCAATATATCAATTATATATATATATATTGTGGTATGGGGATGGAACCTGGGGGCATTCTACCTCCGAGATACAGCCCCAGCCCTATTTTTTTATTCTTTACTTTGAAACAGGGTCTCACTAAGTTGCAGAGGGCCTCACTAAACAACTGAGGCTGGCTGCAACCTGGATCCTCCAGTCTCAGCCTCCCAAATGCTTGGATTACAAGCATGCGCTACCACGCCCAGCTGAGGATTGATATCTTGTTGTGAGACAATGGTGGAAGGGAAGAGAAATAGATGACTGTCAATTATTGAGTCACAGCTAGATTCTATGCATTTTGTTAGATACAAGAGGCAGCAAATATATAGCCAGGCTTAGTAGTATTACTTTAATACTAAGTGTTAGTACTAGTTTTATGAACTAGTTCCATACCAGTTTTTTGAACTTTTGCAAGATTAATTACTTTGTTAATTTCATATACTAAACAGAATACACAAAGATCCATATTTTAATTTTAGAACTTATTTTTCTTTCTACTAATAAATGCCATTTTCACATCATGCAGTGTCTACAAGTCTAGATTGAGTTTTTACTGGTTTGGTTTATTGTGCATATAATTGCAACATGATCCTTTCAGAACATTACTCCAGAGATTTCTATAACAAACCAATGCAGTAAAGATAAAACCATCTTAGAAATCAATTAATATAAAATATCACCAAAAAACTTGAAGCATAATTTTAATATTAAACATATCAATTTGTTAAAGTGCTTTACAATAATACAAAGAAGCTATTTTTCTCTTAATAACTATGGTAATATTGCTATTTTCCAATTCTAAGATGAAATTGAGTCAGGACCCTGTACCTCATGTTCTCCTAACTCTCTTTATGAATTTAGCTAATGTCTTTGCTAGTTGTTTTCTTTTCCAACACTGTTTTTAGTAGGTCTAAACCATAAATGCATTTTCTTTATCCTCAACTCCTCTATCTTGCCACATGAAAACACAGCACATTTTATGGCTAAACTCTTCATTTCTTATTAAAGTGACATACTAATGACAGGGAAATCAAAGAGGAATGTATGATGCGGCACACACCTTGACCCTCAAGTCCTCTCCATTAAAATTCTGCTTTTAGTACCTTGCAGAGTTCTAATTCTAAATGGGTTTTAAAATTCTTTCTCTCTACCTATGGCTCTGAAACAGTGAAATTATTGACATTTGAGACTTGTTTTAGTATTATCATAATCTACTTGTGACATAGTTACAATTATTAAAAAAACTTTACTAGATTAATATTAGAAAGAAAAAATATTTTTAGATAAAATTATTTTTTAAATCTTGGGATAGTTTAAAATTGTGTTATGATAATTTAATTTATTCATTATATTTGAACAAGGAAGCCATTTAGTATATTTTCAGTGGCATGTACCTAATTTTCTAGTATTACTTAATGGCATTTATCATAGTTAATAATAACACACAAATTTCTATTTAGCTTTCATCAGAGCTTATTTTTCTCAGCATTTCATACTTTTTCATCTATGTAAATAATGAAACATTTAAAGAATTGATTAAGTTTTAAGTTCTCTTAAAAGCAATAAAATCAATGTGATTATCACCTCTATTTAATAATCCTCTTTGCTTTTCCTCCCTATGTCAATGCTACATAGAAATTTACTGTCTAATGAATATTAAATATTTTACTTAGGCACTCCCACAAAAGGACCAAGTGTAATTTCACCATCCAGGTTAATATCCAACAAAATGTGAAATTTTATTAGCTATTATTTGGAGGGTTGTGGTAGGACTCAATTTTGTTTAAATTTCTATAAAGTGTTTTAGTGAGAAAGGATGTTAGGGAGTCAATTGACCCTCCACTCAGTATAATCATTCACTTGTTAGCATCCTTACTAGTTGACAACTAGTCTTTCCTTGATAGTTTATGATGCTCATTATCTGTCTTAAGAGGTGGCTTTTTCCAATAGGGGGTGACTTTAAAGTTTAGGAAAATCATAACCTAAATGCAGATATTACTTCTACTGATAAGCTTTCATTCTATACCATGATGCCACATCAAATGTTTATTTTAGCGCACTTTATTATAAACGAAAATTATCCATGATAATATAAAGATGGAAGGCAAATACATGTATAGTTACTGAAAAGAAAAGGAAAAAACATAGTAAGGTTTTGGAAGAGGAAGCAGACATAGGGACTACACAGTCTTTTTCTCAAAGTATCAGAGAAGAAAATGTATTTATGGGATAGATTTAATATACTTCCAAAGAATATATTTCTGATTAACTCAGACTAATGGAGGTGAAAGAAAAGGTGCTACATGTGAAATAACAAGTGTTAATAAAGAACAAAGCAAAAGCATATGAAACATGAGATTGGAAGTGTTAATTGTGGGCACTGGTCATCAGACCAGAGATTTGCCATAAATTCATGAAATTCTTCCAGGGAACAGAACCAAATAAAATGGAATAATTTAGACAGATAATTTAGGATTTTTCTTATTAATCTTTTATTACTTGTATCATATTTATGTTTCATATAAAAAAGAAAACTTAAATTATAAATGATTAGAAGAACCGAGTGTGGTGGTAATGCATCTCTAATCCCAGTACTTGGGAGGCTGAAACAAGAGGATAACAGATGTTAGCAACTTAGTGAATCCTTCAGCAATTTAGTGACACTCTGTTTCAAAAAAGCATGTCTGAAGGTGTAGCTTGGAGGTAGAATGTCACTGGGTTCAATCTTCAGCACCATACATACAAAGATTACAAGAATGTTTATTTATTAAAGTAGTGATAGAATCCTAGTTACATGATTCTTAGGGAGTCAATAAATGTTTCTTCTCATATAAAAACGCCATCGTTTTATGCAGTGGACTTGGCTTAGAAACAGTTTCTTAAGAATTATTAAGCAAACTTACTGCTAATTGTCTCTCTTAGTGATAGAAACTGCTAAATGTTGGCGTAGCATCTATTTCTCCTCCTACTTGACTAACAAAAGTCTTCTCAGTTGAAAGACTGCGCTTTTCAACCTTCCTAAGAATTAGGGGTGATGAATGAGAGGTGGGTGCAACCATGTGATGTTGGTGTTGCTAGAAGAGTACTTTTTAAAACATTCGGACTGTTTTGGGAGGGTATCCCTCTCCCTTTCTGTTTTCTTCCTTCTTGATTCATATTAGATTGCTAACACGAAGTAATCTTGAACCATGAGGCAATGCTGACAATGGAAGTCAGTTCTGAAGATTAAGAAGCATAAAGGTAGGCTAAGCTTAGATCAGCTCTGGATTCTGTACATCTAAAAATTTCCTATATTTATCTTGTTTAAGACATTATATTTGGCCGTTGGTGGTGGTGGTGTTCTGGTATAGCAGATGAAGTTAATCCTACCTGATATATCACCAGACTGAAATTATTGATGTGAGGAAACAGCACATGGGAGCTAAGATGTTATTTCTGTTTTCTACATACAATCTTAGAGGAATTTTTGTCCCCTAGAACCAGGCATGTCACATCATCTAGAGATATTTGAAACTACTGGGTTGAAAGTGGATTGATGGAAGGTTGTATAGCATTATGTCTAAGCCATAGCTTAGAAGCATAGAGATCTGGGTTGGATCCCAACTTTCTTACTTTTTGGATAATTTTGGGAAGGTTTTACAATCTCTTTAAACCACATCTTATGCATATATAAATTAGGTATAATAATAATTGATAGCTTATAGATTTTTGTGAAAATTTTGTGAGCTAATGTGTACAAAGAATTAATATAGCTCTGAGTGCTTCCTATGAATTGAACTTATTTGAGGTTAGATATTATTACTGCATTATTTGGCATCAGTTATGATTCTTTTTCTTTCCAAATTGAACTGTTCCTTACCTTGCTTCTTAACACTATTGTTCTCAATACCAGTGATGTTCAGCATTGTTCTTGTCCTAACCTACTTCTATTAAGTGACAAATTCATGGTGAATACTGACATGGAAAATAGAAAACCAGTAAACATTATTAATAGTTGTAGGAATTTTCTTTCAAATTTAGCAGGGGAAATTTGTGGAAGTAAAATTTTTCTTACTGTAATAATTTGTGCTTTGTATGTATACATCTTTTTTAGGTACAAATTGATAAAGACAGATGTGCACACATTTCTCATCTGACCCCTTCCCCAATTCCCATCCCGCTCCCTCGCCCTCCCTCCCTCTCAAGTTCAGTTCAGTGAGTGACCTTGATATAACGTGATAAGGAAGTAAAATTTTAAAAACATTTCAGATGTATTTTCCTTGGTTGTTAGGAGTTAATTATAAACAATAAGATTTAAGATGTGAAGTATGTATCTTTATTCCAGAAGTACAAAGTCCTATATATTATAAGTTATAAAATTTGAATAAAATTTGAATAAATTAAGATTTTTTTCTCTGTGCATCTTGTTGATGCATTCTCCTTAAGACCAGAATAAAAGTTTTAATTGAGTTGTTTCCCATTCAATTGTTTATTTTGTAGTCCAGGATAAATATTTTCCAGTGATATCAATACTTATATTTGTATTTGATTATTGGATTTTCTTCCCCTTCCTCTGGCCTAATCTGACCAATGCTAGAGCTCTTGCACTTCTGCATTAAAAGATATAGGATCAAGTGCACATCTCCAGTTCAAGATTCCTCTTTGTTTTTGCTTTTTGCAGTTCTGGGAATTGAACTCAGGGGCATTCTACCTCCAAGCTATCCCCCCAGCCCTATTTTTTTATTCTTTATTTTGAAACAGGGTCTCACTAAGTTGTGGAGGACCTCACTAGATAGGCAAGGTTGGCCTCAAATCTGGATCCTCCAGTCTCAGCCTCCCAAATGCTGGGATTACAAGTGTGCGCCACCACGCCTGGCTCAAGGTTCCTCTTATTATACCATATCACCTGAGAGAAATTTAACAGAGACTTGAAATCATGGAATATCCTAAGTGAACTGGACTCAATGTCCCTTAGCTGGAAGCAATAAACATGGGGTTTCATAGGACTGAAGGTGACAATAACACTTTAAAATGTTCATCTGTTACTGACTGGGAGATGTCATTGGACAATATGTCAGGTGAGCTTTGTTTGAAGATGGTTTAGAAAATTTGTAATTATTCCATTGACAAATCAGTATGATTTGAAAATGTTTAGCTAAATTTTGGTTATTGATAACCTATTTGGATTTAAGAGGTGCAGTTTTATTAATTCCTTAAAGAAACTTGCTTACTTATATTACAACAACTGTTCTCTATGGGTATCTCAAAATCAGGATTTGTGAAATGAAGATTCTTACAACTTTGTTAGTTCTATAATAGGAAAGTTTTGATAGTTATTTGATCAAAGCAACACTTTGAAGCACATTCAGAAGTTAGATCTGGATATGTGATAAACAAATCTCTTTAATATCAGCAGGGACTTCCTCTTCTGTCTCAAGTTGCTAGGATACTATCTTAAAGAAATAACTCATTTGATTAACTGCAAATAGAAATTGCTTTTTTTTAAAAAAAGTTCATTCTTTTATAATAGCCTAGGTTAGGCATAAATCTATAGTAGCTAAATGTTAAGCATATGATCTTGATGACCCTCTTGAATATCGGGGAAAAAAACCATTATCTCTCTTCATAAAATGCATGACACAGAAGGACTTTTACTCATGCTTCACTATGAAAATATTATTGGTAAGGGGATGCTTTCTTTTGCTTTATCCTGGATTTTAGTTCACATTCTGAAGAGCAGATGAAATGCCACATGTAAAAACATTTGTATACTCACTTATAAAATGAATATACAAATCTAATAATATTTTAAGAAAATGATGTCATTCCTGACAAGTGAAAAGCTTGCTTATTTCCTATGCCTGTTACCCATTATTTATACCTGTGTGTTATCATTTGGTTTTATATTCTATTCTATAATAAAAAAGCCCTCTAATATCAAAGCAATGGACACCATCCTATAAAATTATGTGTAAAGTCATGTCTTAGGAACAGCAAAAATATTACTTTGGCTATAGTTTGTCTATAGGATGATGGTAGCCTTGATCTTAATATGAATATTGCAAAACAATTCCATTAAAAAAGAATTTTGCTTTGTTTTTTTATTGTCTATGAAACTCAAATATACCTATGACATACAGAACAAAAGTCAAAAGGCTATTTTAAAATAGCATCTATGGTAGAACAAGTAATCTAAATAAACCCAAAACTACCAATTTACTTATTAGCTGTTCCTTCATGAGAGACAAGAATTTGAAATGCTCTCCAGTATGTGGATTTTCTAAAAGTATCCTTAGCTTGATACATTCTTAGAAAAAGGTGATATGTTCTATGCATAGGGTGTTTCCTACAGGTGTGGTAAGAGGAAAATTTGTTTCTGGTGGATGTAAAATAAAGCTGTAAAGTTTACCACTCTAGAAAATCTGCATGCATAAGCAGCAAAAGCAGAGGGGAGAATAAAGGTCTAGGCTGAACTTACTTGTGACTATTTCTCAGTTAAAGATGCAAGGAAAAGTTGGAAATAAGAGTAACTTTCAAATTCCATTTTCTTGAAATTTGAGAGAGGGAAAGGAAAGAAGAGAGGGAGAACTAAGACTAAATAAATTAATTTATATTAGTGGAAAACTTGACCAGAGGATTTCTGAACAGAGTATTAAAAATATTCTGAGCTAGACAGGAATAAAGCTGTGTAGCTGCAGGGTACAGTTCCTTGATATTCTGTCCCTTATTTGAGGTGAGATGTTGAGGAGCAATGTCATATCTACATGCTAGTTAGTATCAAAACACTTAAGGATTAAAGGAAAAATTTCTTAAAAAATTCTGGATAGAAGTCCAGGGAAAGTATTGTACCAAAGTATTCAGCAATTAAAATAATATCAGGAATTTGCATTCCTAAAATACAAAGCTATATGGAAAATAGAAGTATATGATAATAAGTGTGACCGCACATCTTGATTCGATGAAGAGGGTTGCAAGATGCCTGTGTGATCTGGGCCACTTTTCAGTAGGTTAGTTCTCTAACCTGCAAAATGAGGAAATATTACCAAATCATGGAATTGTTGAAGACATAAATGAGAACCCTAGTTTTGTTGATGTGTTTATTATTTTTATAGTTTCTGCTTCATTAGTCTCTGTTCTAATCTTCATTATCTCCATCTTTCTGATATATTTGGGTTTAGTTCATTTTTTTTCTAGTTTCTTAAAACATAAGGTTAGGTTGTGATCCAAGATCTCCTTTTTAAATATGTATACTTCAACTATTGTTGCAAGGTGACCCACAGAGACACCAGACTCCATATTGCCAAAGATGTCTTTTTATTTATAGGTGGCTGGGGCAAACAGCACAAATGCTGCTACTCCAAATGTTAGTTTGGGCCAGTTTTATACCATTTGGTTACAAAGTTGGGGGTCCAGAAAAGTCTGTTTTTTATGGTTATTAAATCATCACATCATTTGACAAACACCAGGTGTTCATTTAGGACAGACTTAGATAGTATCTTGTGGCTTAGACAGCTTCCTCATACCTTGTGCAGCAAAGCAGAATACAGAAGGAGATGATAGTAGTTAAAATTTCCTTTTACATCCTGGTTGAGTTACGGGGGAAATAAAGGTGACAAAAGGTCAAAGGGGTCCTGAGAGTGCTTGCCTAAGACTTCTGCATTATATGTGTGTCTGTGTGTGTGTGTGTGTGTGTGTGTGTATGTGTGTGTATTGTCTTTTATTGCCTTTATTTGCACTTCATTGATTTTTTTGTGATATCATTTAATTTATTTCTCATTTAGTTTTTCTCTCTCTCTATACATAATATGTATATAGTTATATATGTATATATAGTTGTATATAGTTGTTACCATTATAATTATATAAAACATTATAGCAATCTATTAGACTTAAAATAACTTAACCTCAATTGCATATAAATCTACCCTGCTACAGTTCCATAAACTCACCTTATGTACTTGATATAAAAAATTACAATTGTATATATTAAGTACAAATGAACATAGAATTCTAAGTTCTAAAAAATATTTTTGTTATTTGAATTGTAGGCAACCAAATTACTATCTATAATTGTCCATGTTATTACCTTTATTTGCAAACCTTACAGTTTTGTATGCCTCACGTTGCTATCTCTTATATATTTGTTTCAACTTGGACTCGCATGATTTTTATTAAGTAAGTCTAGTGGTAATAAATTCCCTAAACATTTTATAAATCTAAAAAAATCTTAATATATCCTTTATTTTTAGACATTTTTTCTGACTATAACATTTTTGATCAATAGTTTTTTTTATCACTTTGAGTATACCATTCTATTCCTTCCTGGTATCAAAGGTTTCTGCTGAAAAAATTAATGGTAATCCTACTGAATATACCTATATGTGAGAACTTTTCTCTTGCTGCTTTAAATTTCCTCTTTTACTTCAGACAGTTTGATTATAATATGTCTCTCTGTATTTCTATTTGTATTTACCCTAGTTGAAGTTCTTTGAACTTCTTGAATTTGTACATCCTTCATTTTTCCTTTGATTTAAAACTTTTGGCTATTATCTTCAAAAAAGCCTTCTTTTATTTTCCCTCTCTCTCCTTTTTTATTTTATTTTATTTATTTTTAATTGGTGCATTGTAATCATACATCTTTATTAGGTACAAGCTGGTAAAGGCATACATGCACACATTTCTCATTTAACCCTTCCCCAATTCCCGCCCCACTCCCTCACCCTCCCTCCTTCTCAGGTTCAGTTTAGTGATTGACTTTGATATGTTTGTGAAAGTATATCATGTGCATTAGGATGCCCTCCCCACATCACCTTCAGTTAAGTCGACTTCTTTGCTTATCTAAGCTTTCTCCTTCTTCATCTGGAGTCCCTCTTATGCTCCATTTCCCCCCTCTCTCCTTCTTCTTAATTTTTTTTTAAAGTTAGTTTTTGTTTCCTTGTCTTGATTATGGCTTCCTGTTTCACTGTATGCCTTGTAATTCTTTTCTGAGGTGTATGCATGCAGTAAATAAATAAACACATAAATCTCAGTCTTTTTTTCATTGGCTTTATGCAGGGGAAGATTCACAGTTAGCAGAGCTGGAGGTTTTAGGACCTTTCAACCTTTTCAGACCTCTTACTTTCCCTGATTTGCACCTGCAGAACTGTAGCTCCAATGTCTTGTTCACCTCCATTTCACCTCCTTTAAGTTATGGCCCTCATTCTGTATCAAGGAATATAGAAACTAGTCCTTCACACAGCCCACAGGCAAGGTATAATATTTGGCATAGAGTTTACTCTTTTGTCTAAAAAGATGAGAAATAGTAGTGTGTGTGTGTGTGTGTGTGTGTGTGTGTGTGTGTGTTCCTTCCAATTGTTTGGCCCTATGCTGCATAGGCAGAAAGGCACAGATGGGGTATAAATATTAGAAATATTCCTACTCCTACTTTTATGGAATCCCCTCTTGATTTTACAATGACTTAGGTGTTATAGATTTTCCTACCCATTTCTAGCACTCTTATCTCTATATAATGTTGTGAACTTAGTGATTCTGTCAGGGATAAAGGGCCTATAGCTTGCTTGTGAGTTGGACGTCTGGTTAACAGCATGTCCAATAGTTTCTTTGATATAAGTCTTCACAGGTTCTGAGGAATAGACATGGACATCTTTTGAGGAGGCATTATTCAACATAACACATCAACTCTTTGGCTCTCTTTTATTTCAAGATGACTTCTCTCTTGAATGCTATGTTTGTCAGGATAAATAACAGTAGGCTTGGTTATAAAATTTTCCTGTTTACAGTCCATGGGAGAAACCAATGAAGAACTCTACATATTAGCAAACATCTCTTAGTTCTATACCTACTTGGTTCACGTGCCCAATGCTAAACCTACTACTATGTCCATGGAAAATGTGATGCTTTAGTTGTCCATTTATGACTCGCATGACCTCTTAAAGAGTTAGGTCCTTTCAAAGCATATAGAAAGAAAGGACGAAAATTGTTTATTGATACTCTGAAAGAAAATAAGAATTCTATAGCCAGAGAATGAAGATTGGTTCTTGAGTTTTTAAAAATGATGACTATAAACAGAAATACTTGTGAGCTAGGAATACTAAAATTGATACTTATATTTACAATTTTCCCATCTGAGGACTTGCTTTGTGTCAAATAATATAAGGGATTGTCTTTTGGCCAGGTGTATAAAGTTTCATTTTTGGACTAAGTAATATATCTCTCTTGATCCCTGTAGTGTGAACTAAAGTGATGTCTCCTGACTTAGATCTGCTTCCATTAGTGATTATTTAAAGTGGTTACTCCACTGAAGCATGTGTATCCATGTTTATAGCTGCACAATTCACAATTGCCAAACTATGGAAACAGCCAAGATGTCCATCGACAGATGAATGGATTACAAAACTATGGGATATGTACACAATGGAATTTTACTCAGCCATAAAGATCATGTTATTTGCAGGGAAATGGATGCAACTGGAAAACATTATGTTAAGTGAGATTAGACAGTCACAAAGAGTAAGGAAGCATCTGTTCTCCCTAATATGCGGATGCTAGGGAGAAGATGGGGCATAAGAGGATCTTCAGATGAAAAAGGAGAAACCCTAGATAAGCAAAGAAGTTGACCTAACTGAAGGGGATGGGCAGGGTGGGGGAGGGACACCCTAATGCACATGATGTACTTTCAAATATATCAAGGTCAATCACTAAATTGAACTTGAGAAGGAGGGAGGGTGAGGGAGTGGGTGGGAATTGGGGAAGGGGTTAAATGAGAAATGTGTGCATATACGCCTTTATCAGCATGTACCTAACAAAGATGTATGATTACAATGCACCAAGTATTATAAAAAATAAAAAATAAAGTGATCACTGTATACTTAGCAATGAACTTTATTATTTTTAAGATGCAACAGAGTGAATTTAATGTACAAGAATGTTACAAGCTGCAAAAAGTTGTGACTTTATGTATACTAACATAATAGCAGCTGTACAAACCTTTTGAAATAAATTTTAAAGATTAATGTGAAACTATTTTTTTAAGACCAAATTTGCCTAATTACAGAATGGGAGAGAGAATGAGGAAGGGATATCAAACACATTTTCAAATAGCTAAAGAATTTTCATAGGCAAATGGCTGGTTAATGTTAGAAGCATGTTTTTTTTTTCTGTTGCTTGATATAAAGAAGAGGTTTTAATAATAAGAACTGTATAATCAGAATATTTATTACAATATATAATTCTATACACATATAAAATATATATGCTCCTATATACAATCTGTAGAAGCACAGTTTTTTTCCTTGATATGAAGAGGAGCTTTTAATAATCAGAATATTTGTTAAAATAGGGTAACTTTTATTTCAGTTTAAGATTTTAAGAAAGAGTTCTCAGGATCGTTCAGCATCTTAAGGAGAAAAAAATCTGTCATTTGTATAGTTTGGGCAATATGATTATTAATATCAATTTTGAAATAGCTGAAAACATAGCATAAGTTTTGATACCTTCTACATTTAATTTTCACATATATGTTTATCATTTGAGCAAAAACATACCTTTGAAATTCTGAAAGTTAAATTTGAAGATAGCAAAATGTAGGATTTTTAAAAAAAAATCATAAACAACAAAGTCATCAAACATAAAGTTAAAAGAAAATTATAAGTAAAAATAAAGTGTAAGCCAGGCGTGGTGGTGCAGGCTTGTAATCCCAGCATTCGGGAGGCTGAAACCGGAGGATCCGGGTTCTTGGCCAGCCTCAGCTACCTAGTGAGGCACTCCGCAACTTAGTGAGACCCTGTTTCAAAATAAAGAATAAAAAATAGGGCTGGGAGTATAGCTTGGAGCTTGAATGCCCCTGAGTTCCATCCCCAGTACCGCAAAAAAAATAAAAAAAAATAAAATAAAAAATAAAAAATAAAAAATAAAAAAATAAAGTGTGGCATTATGTGAGTCAGCACTTTGTAAAAATCATGATTAGTAAGCTTGAAGTTTTAGTGAGGGAATAAAAATACTAATTGATTATGATGTGTTGAATTCAATTAAACCACTGATTTTATTGGAGCTGAATGGCAGTGTAAACATAACTAAAAAATATTAAATATTTTCTGATTTCTCAAAGAAAACTTTATTCTGGGAAAAATTCAAAGGAAAAGCTATCTATTTATCATCTATCTATGTATCTATCTATCTATCTATCTATCATGTGTCTATCTATCATCTTTCTGTATATATATCCCCATGGTCAGGAATTATACATTTCTATTATAGAGTCTTCAGGTTTCATTGTGAGTGCTGTGTTGACTTGCTTGTTGCTAGAAAGATACCTATCAAATGAAGAATACAACTATTACTATGGTGATTTTTGGCAGCACACTATATGCTTCTAGAAAAAAAAATGAATAAGATCCTAAATATTAAGACAAATGGGCCCTATTCCCGAGGCAAAGAAAAGAGCAAATGAAGAATTTATATTTTATTTCAGATACTGAAGTAGCATTAAATTTAAATCATGTTGTGTGGATACTATATAATAAGTACCTTAATAAAATTATTTCTAATACTATTTTGTTTGATTTGGTTTACATGCTCCATCAGTAAGTCTTTGATAACACTATTGGAATTTACAATTTATTAGAAGTACATTTTGTAATTTCTGGGCTGTAATTTCTTTTTAATGATTTGACAAGGTAAATGAGATTTAGATGAGCAATTTAAGATCCAATCTAACACCTACTGAATAAATATTTTATGATTTAAAAATTAGAGTATTTGTATTTTTAGTTTCATATAATTAATTTGATAAATAAACATTGAACTGAATAACCATATAATTGAATTTATTGTATTTATATGAGCTCTGCTGTGCTGTATAAGTCATGTAGAAACTTAATATGACTTGTTTCCTGTTTCATGGATTTTATCTGTTTTTTTTGACAGTAAAGAATTAAATTGTAAAAGTAATTAAAATAGTAGTTGTATTTTTATAAGATATAACTGTGATTTATAACTGTTAACTCTCACTTCAGAATTTTAAAATTCTAAATAACATTTCTAAATGTAGAAATAATTCCTTTGAAACTGCATTCTTTCTGCCAAGTTATTTCCTAATATGTCAGAGTTTTAAAAAACAATAAATATGAGCTACTTTCATCATTCAAACGTTAAGGTAATTTTTGGCAAATATTAATATATATTTTTTAGGAAAGATTATTTCTTTCAGTTCAATAGAAGGCAGCTTGATTAGTGTTCTGTAACTTCAAATATCTCCTAAACCCACACTCCAATCTCATTATTAGTTTTTCTTCCTTAGGACAAGTGTTATTTTACTTAATCTTCTACCATCTTCCAAGTTTATGAAAGTTTATATTCTATTTTAATTTGTTGGTATGCCTTCTTCAGAAGTTATATATTGATGAGATACTATTTAAAATTGATTTTTGCTACTTAGTGAGGCACTCCGCAACTTAGTGAGACTCGGTTTCAAAATAAAGAATAAAAAATAGGGCTGGGGGTGTAGCTCGGAGGTAGAATGCCCCTGAGTTCAATCCTCAGTACCACAAAAAAAAAAAAAAAAAAAATTGATTTTTGCTATTCTTAGCTATGAGAACAGGGCAAATTTACTATGAAGACCTTGAGTTTATGTTTGAATTTATCTCTATATTCAAATTATATCAATTTAAGAAGATAGTCTTCCAGCTTGTTGATGTTAATTTTAATCTTGGTTTTAGACATTTATATTGACTTTCCTCCTTCTTTATCTTGTGAATCCTCTGCTGTCTATTGTATTCAGTCTTCTTGATTTTTTATATGATTTACAATCTCATATAACAAGTAGCCTGATGTCTTTCTGTTGCTCTTCTCATTTGGGGAGGTCAGGGGAAAAGAAGATATAGCATAGTATTTTAGAAATAACTAGGATCCACTATTGATCCCCTTTGGCTGCTGAGCTCCTTGATGCAAGCTCATTTTGTGAAATTTTTTATTTCAATATATGAATATGCTTCTAAATTCAAATGTTACATTTTCTTTTTCTTTTTAAGTTACTCGAGTTTCTGACAGTAACATGAGATCAGTGGCTTTCATATAAGTGGTTTCCATGTCTTTTTGGCATATTATAATTTTAACACTTTCAATGAAAATTATTTACTTTTGTCAGAAACATTTATATCATGAAATAGTTTATAAACGTTACATTGCCAATTAAAATACCTCAAAACTGGTATTTTTATGGTAATCGAGGCACTACTGCTTTGTGTTTTGTATACATACATGACATCTTTCCCTATGTTAATCTTTTGTATGAATGTGGTAGTAAAAATTGAACAAAGCAAAATTAAATGTCAGGAGCCATCTTAGCCCATGCGATGAGGTCATCATTTTGGACTGACTTAGTTATGTACATAGAATATGCTAAGTGGAAATTGTCTACCAGCAGACAAACTTCCTTGGACTGGTTGGGACCAAAAGGTGGGCTTTGATGACCTCTTATTCTCCTGAAAGGTTTACCTTGTTCCTTCCTAAAGTTAGCCTGTGATTACTACATTCTAAACCTAGCTCTTGATTGCCTTTCCCTAAAATTAATTCATAACCCTAAACTTAACTTGCTACTGCTTTACCATTGAATATTTTTAGTGCTTTATTTAAACTTTTAATAAAAGAAAGGTGCTGGCTGCAGGAGGGTAGGAGAATTTCCTGGCTCCTCCTCATCTGACCACGATGTTAAAAATAATTTTGGAGCCAGAGTTGTTCATGCGAGGGACTTCAGCAAGCAGCAACCACGGCACTCAGACTGTTAGAGTTAAAGAGACAAGGAATACTTTACTCAAAGTTATTACATTATAGAAGAAGGGCATATAAGTCTAAATTTAACTTTGCTGAAACAGAGGGTAGGGTGTCATAATGGCAAGAATGAACTAGTAGGAAAGTACTGATGACATTAGGGGAAATCGTAGGTCATTTGCATTCGGCTTTTTTCAAAGCAAAAACTACATTTCCATATTTTTTTTACCATATCTTTATGATAGAAAGTTGTATGGTAACTTGAAGCAAGGCCCCCAACTGAAATTAGGCTCCTTATCCTGCACAGAAACTGTGAGATAGGAATGCCTTCTTCTTCAATAATGAGAGCCAAATAGATGGCTCTCTGATCCTTGAGAAAGACATTTTTTGGGTTGTAAAACTGTCAAGAAGCTTTTAAAAAGATTTATATCTCAAAGGGGCAAAAAAGGAATTTACAATTTCAGGTTTTTTAAAGGAAACACTCCATGAAAAGGGAGGTCATAGCCTAGAGGCAGAAAGAAGTTTGTCTAAAGTTTAATGAAATTGAAGGGAATGTTAAGCCATCTTGGTAAGTGGCATTATTAATTAAATGTATATTGCATCTTTACAATTTCTTATGGGTTTTGAAACTATCATAGAAATAATTTCTTTATTCACTCCACGATTCATCCATTCTCCTAATCCCCAAGGTTTGTGTACATTGTATGTTAATTATTATTTGAAATATAATTTACTTAAATTTATTGTTTAAAGTAGAGGGCAAATTCAGTATAATAGAAACCTGGTGTAACATCTTTCAGGGTTTGTCTGAAAAAAATGAATGACAGCTAGGAGCACTGAAAGATGCTGTTGCTATTTCGTGTGAACATCTTTTAGGTTGATATATAATCTCTTGAGTTCACAGAACACATTCACTCTCACTATATCTTTTTATTCTTCCAACAAAACTACAAGCTAAATTTTATTCTAGCTATATAACCTTGGGAACAACATCCAATATCTTTGAGACTTCATTTTAGAATTAGATTTTATGTTTAAATATAATACTAATACAGTTATATTACATGGTATTTGTTGCTTAAAATAGATAACTTATTTACTTAAGAACCATTTTTAAGACCAGTGTTGTGAGAAGCCACTGGACTAGAGTGGAAAAGAAAGCATTGTACCATTTAGGTGAACTGTACTCTAATACTTATTAAAATAAATATATATCTGTGTTAGCTAGCTTCGCATTACTGTGATCAAAATACCTGCCATAAGCAAACTAAAGAAGGAAAAGTTTATTTCGACTAAGTTTTGGAGATTTAGTTCATGGTCGGCACACTCCACTGCTCTGGGCATAGGTCAGGCAGAACATCATGGCTGAAGGATGTGGCAAAGGAAATCTCCTCAGCTCCTGGCAGCCAGGAATCAGAGACAGGGAGAGGAAGGAGCTTAAGAAAAGATAAACTTTTACAGGGCACACCCTCCAGTGACCTATTTCATCCAACTAGGTCCCAACTCCCAGTAGTTCATTCAGTAATCAGTAGATGAATCCACTGGTGAGGTCACAGCCCTCAGGATCCAATCATTCCTCCAAAGCCACCTCTGATCATATGAGTCAATGGGGACGGGACGTTCCAGACCCAAACCCTAACAACAGCCTCCATTGGTTGCTAATTAAGACAACACATCAATGCATTAGAATGGAAATTATAGGAAAATTATCATATGATCATCTTGTTCACATGTGAATTCTCAGTAGTAAACAATAAGTAATGTTATTTAAAGTTTTGTGCAAAATTCTGTACAATGTATTGAAGGGCAGTGAAGGGCAGTGGAGGATATGTTGACAATCCAAGCAAAACTTTGACTAGGACTTACTCCTTACAGATCTTTGTATAGTTCTACACAGTAACACATGGTACTTCTTACCTCTACTGCCCAGTCTTACTGCATTTCTAATTTGTTCATGTCTTTGTCTCTTATGAGATTATAAACACCTTGAAGACTCCACATGTCTTTCCTATTGATATAGAGAAAAAAATATTCCCTAATCATTAATGTCTGAACATGAAGGGCTTTAAATAATATGTAATGTTTTCCAGCAATATCAAATACCTGAAATGCATCACTTACATATAACTCCTAAGTTAGCAATTATATTTTTGACAACTGTATCTGTTTTAATAGTTGTACCTTTGAGTGTTTCTTACAGTATCCAAAATATAGTAGTTGCTAAATACATTTTTGTTAAGAAAATGAGTGTAATTTATATGTATATACATACTTGTATTAATTAAGTTGTTGTAAGACATCTATTAGATGGCACTGAATTGGCCCAATATGTGTTGAACATGCAGAAAAGTAGTGAGACTCCATTTCAATAATAAATCATAATTTGAATGTTTTTTTTCAAATAGCTTCAGGCTTGGGCTGAGCACTGATGAAAATTTACAGTCTTCAGTAGGATTTTTAATATAGCCTACATGAGGTTGATTGAATGAAGATTCTGTTATATCTAGACTTTTAAAATTAAATTGCAAAAATAGGACTCAGAATAGGAAAGATGTTCCTTCTTTCTCTCTCTTTCTTCTATTGTTGAGTACTGGAGATGGGACACCTCAGGTTCAAATATCTTATGATGCAGGAAAAGTCAGGGAGGTTAATAGGCTTTCCACTCAGCTTGATCTTCAAGGCCTGACAGTTGCAGGGCCCCACAGGTATGTGTGAATGAGAGAGGTAGGAAGGAGGAGCAGAGAGAAAACTGGAATCATTGAGGACTCTGAAGGTTTCTGCAGGAGCCCTGCCAGTCACACCAGATGTGTAAGCCCTTGTTGCTGGAAGATTTTTTACTCTGGTGCCTGCTTCTGGAAGTCAGAAATAGATGATGGTTTTATATAAGTTATTCCTTATTCAAGTCATATGCACCAGAGAGGACAACCCCAGAAAGAGTTCCTTAATATCTATCTTCTAAATATCTTTGCTCTGCTCTAATATTATCTAACAAAATATTAAACATTTCTCCAAACAAACTTGTTAAATTTCATCATGTCAGGCTAATAAAGGTCCTTAGAGTACATTTCTTTGACTTTTCCAAGCCATGACTGATATAAGAAGTTAACTTTATACTACTACTAACTGATTCATGCTCAGAGCCAAGATTTTTTTTTATTCAAAGTAGTAGGAAGATAATTGCAGAGGATATTAATAGAACAAATAATAAGGCAAATCTAGGTAGTGAGAATTGTTAAAAATTATCTTACCTTTAGACCATTCATAAAAAACTTTCTGTGATTTAATTGAGAACAGTGAGATGTACTTTGCTTTAGAATCTAAAAATTCAAAATAAGATCTCAAAAAAAATTTACAGGGCATATGATAATAGCAGTACCATTTTATTTTTCTTAATATTACTAACTAGTAGCATGGATTGTGTCTCTCCTAAAGGAGAACAAAATGGGTATGTGCTTTTAGAATGTGTGTTTGTGTGTGTATCTGTGTGTGTGTGTGGGGTGTGTGTGTGTGTGTGTGTGTGTGTGTGTGTGTGTGTGTGTTAAAGAGAGAGAGATCTAGAGAATGAATCAGAGGGAAAATTTCAGAAAGTAGCCTAGTAGAGCTGGGCTTGCTTGATTACTTAAAATTTTATTGTTTCTTTCTTCTGCTAGATAATATACTTGTATTACACCCATGTCTATTTTGTACACCACTGAATATCTAGTAATTCCTACAGTGCTGAGCATGTAATATATGCTCAATAAATACTTACTGATTTTTATAATGATCTTGTTAAATTATTATCTTCTTTAGATCGGGGAACTCAGACCCAAAAGGAATCTTTCTCCTTGGGACAAAGTTCTTAAAAAAATCCTCTCTTTAAGGTTGTCAGATAAAATCCAGAACACCTACTTAAATTTGAATCTCAGATAAATAATGAATAATTTTCATAAGTATTTTACAAGTATTGCAAATCTTTTCATGCAATATTTGGGTATATTCATAAACATTTATTTTTTATCTGAGATTCAATTTAATTAGGAATCCTGTATTTTTATTTTTTAAATCTATTACCTGTCCCACATGGGTAAGAGAAAATGACCTTGGGCTGACCCTTATCAAGGAGCTCCCTTCTCCAAGGTAGTTACCCATCATCTTACCTTGATACCTCTTATCTAAAATAACATGGAAGGAAAAGAACCAGTGGAAAAGTGAAATTTAAGAATACCTAAGGACAGTCAAGTAGAAACCTGCAGACCACTGATTCTGAAAGAAGAGACATTTGAGTATTTGAAGTGGATAGTGACAGGGTTTAAATGAAAGACAGTGAGAAAGAGTTAAATTAGCTGTAAAGTAAAGCCTTCAGGCTTCTTCAGCTTGCGCATGGAAGCGTGCGCGCGCGCGCGCGTGTGTGTGTGTGTGTGTGTGTGTGTGTGTGTGTAAGGATATACTGGATCTGACTTGAACTGAAGAGATGGTTTAGAGTTTCTAGACCAATAGCTCCCTTATCCACAATCTGAAAACAAAAACAAACATAAAAACAAAAAACTCCAAGGAAATGGATTTAATGAGACAATTCATCTGTCCTATGCTTTTCTGGTTGATTTCTACTAAACACAGGAATCTATAATGATTAGGATTTTAAGCAGCATTAACTTTTTCAAGAGCATGTGGGTTGCTCTACTTCTTATGTATCTATTCACTTATTCTTTACCACATCAATAAGGTATTTATTACATTCCAGCACTATTCTGGGCTTCAGAAACACAGCATTTGAACAGGATCCTTTGAGTTTACATTTTAGTTAACACAGACAGAAAGTAAACAAATAAAATTATTTCAGATTGTGTGTTGTTTTCTATAAGAAAAGCAACAGGATGGTGTAAAAAGGAATAAATGGCCTTAGACTGGTGAAGACTACTTTAGGCAGGGTGCTCATGGAAAGTCTTTCTGAGGAGGTGCTGTTTGCAAGGAGTCTTGAAGAATAAGAACCTAGTCATGCAAGGAGCCACAGGAAGAACTTGTTTAAAGAAGGAACAAGTTTAAGGGCTCTTTGCTTGGAAAGAAATCACTGTTTTCAAGGAAAGAAGAGGCATGAGTAATTGGAGAGTAAGAGATAAAATTGGAGAGGAAGACAAGGGCCATATGATGAGATCATGATTGGATATTATAAACTTGGTAAGAAGACTGGATTTTTCAAATTGTTTTGGGGAAACTTTGAAGGTTTTAGGTAGGTAAATAGTATGTTTTTTTAACCTTTTACCTTTGGCTGGTGAGTGGGTAATAAATTTAGTGTAGAGAGAACAGCAGTAGAAGTAAGGAGACAATGGAATTTAGAGGCCATTGTAGATAGTATTTCACTAATGACAGAAACTAGGGTAGTGGCAATAAAGAAGAGATGAAGTAACTAGATTTGGGTTTACTTTGCAAGTAGAACTGACAATTTGCTTATTAATTTTATGGAAGTAGATTAGGGAAAAGGAGGAATGAAAGTTAAGTCCAATAATTTTTGGCTTAAGCACTTGGATGGATAATAATATTATTTATTGTGATTGAAAAGACTAGTTGGGAAACTACATTGAAGGAGCTCTGGACTGGAGATATGCATTTGAAAGTTGTATAGATAGTAACTTAAGCCTTGGAAATGAATGAAGTTATTGAGAGGAAGAACATTGATAGAGAAGAGAAGAGGGCCGAGGACTAAATTCTAAAAGACAAACTTGATTTAAGAAAGCAGGAATGATGGTGTAAGAAACCTCAATAATTGGGGGAAAACCCAAACAAAGAAGCATCCATTGGATTTGAAAAATAGGAATGAGCCGGGCGTGGTGGCGCACACTTGTAATCCCAGCATTCAGGAGGTAGCTGAGTCCGGAAGATCCGGGTTCGCGGCCAGCTTCAGCTACCTAGTGAGGCACTCCGCAACCTAGTGAGACCCGGTTTCAAAATAAAGAATAAAAAAAAATAGGGCTGGGGGTATAGCTCGGAGGTAGAATGCCCCTGAGTTCAGCCCCCAGTACCAAAAAAAAAAAAAAAATAGGAACCATTAAAGACTGATGAAAAGTCATTATGATATAGAGCAGGAGGTCAGATTGAAGAGCATAGAATAAATTGGAGGTAACAAGTGATAACAAGGACTAGAAATAAGTTTTCTTAGTGAAGTTCTGATGTAAAAAGTAGAAATTCAGGGAAAAAACCTAGAATTATTTGTGGGATCAAGGAATGATTTGGAAAAGTTGGAGATACACAATGTTAATCCAAAGTGGAGGAAGAAATTGGTAATAAAGAAAAGAGAAGTGGATCAATGTAAAAGTGAAATTCCTTGAGAAGAAGAGAGAAATGTGTCTTCCAGTTGTTTTGTTCAGAAAACATGTTTTTACTCATATTTTATGTGTGGTAATGAGATAGACAACACTGAAGATATGAGGAAAATCTCTTACTCAAAAATGATTATAATCTACTAATAGAACCGTCCAATTGGAGGAAAAGTATGAGCTGAAACAAATTATAAAGCCCTGGGAAAAAATTTATAACTTTCTGAGTAATAATGCAATCATCTTGGCTTTCTCAGAAATCTTGAAATATGGCTATTCACAGACTCTACTTTTCATGGCATTTTTTTTTTTAAAGAGTAACTGATGACTCATTTGGCCTTAGCACATTGAAAACATTAGATATTAGAATATTAATTTAAGATGTGTTAATGAAAACTACAAAACTGAAATATCATCCAGAGAACCCTTTTGAGGGAAGGTAACACACATCTTAGATCGGATTGTCTTTGAAGTTCTTGTTTTTGGGTCCAAAATACCTTTCCACTTGAAAACTACAAGACTCTTCCTGTAGAATGCCTTTGAAATGTCAGTTCACTTCTCTTCTTGTGTTCCTATATTATAAATGTCTGTTTATTGCAAATTATTTTAGTAATTTCCCAGTTGTTTAACCACAGGGAACAGCTATTTATTATGATTATCCCAAAGGAAAACATATAGGCAGAGGGGGCACCTAAACTCATTTTTCAATGGTCAATGCCATTAGCATTAACCTTTTTAGACTGTCTGTCCTCGATATTTAGAAAATCTGGAAAATAGTTTATCCAGGAAGAATTGCAGTTTTGCTCTTTTGCCCTTATCACCCTTGACTCTTACCTATATTAATGGCTAAGATGTGGTCTGATCATCTTTCAGATGGGCATCTTTCAGTCTGAAATTACTCCTTGCTTTCTGTCCCCTGAGTTTAAAGATCAGAAAGTACTTTGCCTTGTTGATAGGATGTGTCATTTCTTAGCTGCTCCTATTTAGCCTCAAAGAAAAGACCACTCATTAATACATTTTTAAATTTATCTTTACCACTTAATTTAAAAAATTGATGCTCCAGTGACACTTCTTTAGAGTCTTCAAAGAGACACTTTATGGCTATATCAGGTGTTTGTGGATTTTTACTTGATGTTGGACATTCGTGTAAACCTAACACTATTATTAGTCTGTGAGAAATACATTAGAACACTTTGCAAGAGCAGGTTCCTAATTCTTGGTGGTCAATGCCCCGATGGCTTCTTTTCAGATATATTCACAGCCAGATCTCTAATGCTTCCTTTTGTCTCTAGTATCCTAGATAATATGGTGATCCTAGATAATAAGGAAAACTAATATACTGTTTATCATTTTGAAAGAATATGTTGTGGTGGTTGGGCTCTGATATAGCCCCAATTGTTAGCTGGGAGTAAGGAAGAGTCAATTTTTTAGATCTGCTTTCTGTAGGAGACCTGAGAATCAACACAAAGTAGGTGACTTTAATTGGAAGAGATTAATTGTGGGATGAGAGTAACATATGGAGAGGAGGACTCATTATATATAATTTGCCTACCCAGGAATATTGAACAATTGACTCTCTTTCCAAAAAACTTCGAAAATCATGTGCACTAGTTTTGATACCACATTATCAAAAGAAAAAGATGTGGGTTATTTTATATTATTCTCCATCTACTTTATAACTGTTAAATAATCATTAATGCTTTATTCAGGGCAATGTTCAGTACTGTGGACAGCTGGGGTTTTGCTGTAACAGAGCATCTTTTCATATAATATTGAGATTTTTGAATAATATAGTAGGTTTATTTATTTCTAATATTGTTTTCCACGTCTTTTGTCCCTTCTCTTTTTCTAATATCTATACTAATTTTCCAGATTGATACCACTTAAAATTAATCTAATTTTGATATTCAATGTTAATTCCTTCAATTTTTGAATGATTCTATCATTCCTCTTTCATATACATACATTTGGAAAATCTCCTTATTACTTCTAGATCTTTAATGGAAATATAAAAAAAGACCAATTTCAACCTCTACAAACATCTTTCTTATGTTGTATCATTTCCCTTATTATAATCTCATATTTCCGTTGTTAATAAAATTTTCAGTGAATCTAAAAGTTCTAATTTCTAAGCTAATTTAAATTATTTTATCAAGGTGTGTGGCATAATATCATAACCTTAAAATTTCATAGCACTTCCAAAACTCTTAAACATCACTGTGTTAGTGATTATATAAATAACCTTTAATTTTGCATATCTGTTCTCCTAGTTAAGCTGTTTTCTTAACTCTGAGACTCAAATGTTCATAAAGCAAATGTCAAGCTGAAATTAATATATTTAGAACTAAGCAGTGTGATGGTGAAGTGCAGTCATCAATAGCTAAATGCCACTGAGGAAAGACTTCCTGCACTATGGAGAGACCACTAAAATACCCAAATTCTAATTTTCTTAGCTTGTCTGCTTTTTCAAGTTCTGAGTATGATGTTGCATCACTGGGCCCAGAACAAGCCTTTATTTTCTCTAAATTATAAACACACAGAAGGACAAATGGTTCAATCTAAAACATGTGTTACTTTTATGATTGATAAGCTATAAACTTATACTTAGTGTTGGGGTCTCATGAGATCAAGGAGGCCTATGTCTTCCACAAGTAAACTTTCACCCTTTTGTATGAAATCTCAGGAATAAGATAAGGATAATACAGGAATAATATAATATTACAGATTTTCATTGGCTTTTGACTCTGTAAGTAGATAACTGACATACTTTTTTTTTTTTAATATACAAGACTTTAGTTTCCATTACAGCCAAGAGAATGACAGAATAAATGGTCTTAATGTTTTATACTATAATTTCCAAAATAACTAAAATCGTGTGTTGATGCATTCCTATTGCTTATCAAGTAATTAGATTTCATCTTCAGAGGCTCTAGTAGCAGTCTGATCTTTAAGATTAACTACTTTAAAAATGAAGTTGTTAGCAGTGGTAAGTATTCTATTTCAATGGGTTTGCAAATACCTTTGATCTCAGCCAAAAGAGCAAGAAATAGTTAACTGTCTCATAAGTAATAATCTCATATTTAGCTGTTTATAAACATGTTTTGAATAAATTTATGTTGGAGTGTTTTAATAGGAAGTTATTCCACTTGAAGCAATTGGCGTTTTATTAAATACAGCAAACAAAATAAAACAATTCAGACTTGAGAAACATGATAATTTATAGTTAATCCAATCTCTTTCCAGGTTAAAATTAGATTGACATTGCTTTAGGAGCATAATTCGGTCTATCATCTATCTATCATCTATCATCATATCTATCCATCATCATTATCATCTATTATTTATCTATGTATCTTTGTATCTATCTATCTATCAACTATCTGTCACCTATCATCTACCATTCATCCTCATTATTTGGTCAAGTACACCCTCAATAATAATAATAATAATATATTAATAATTATTATATTATTAATATAATAATAATAATAATAATTATTGCAGTACTGGGGATTAAACCCAGGGGCATTCTACCTCTGAGCTACACCTCCAGTCCTATTTTTTGTTCTTTATATTGAAATAGGGTCTCATTAAATTGCAGAGAGCCTCACTAAGTAGCTGAGGCTGGCCATGAACCTGTGATCCTCCAGTCTCAGCCTCCCAAGTACTGGGATTACAAGCATGTGCCACCATGCCCGGCTTCACCCTCACTTATTTTTTAAGAGAATAATGGATATGAGAAGTTACTTGGTTTATCTCTTCTGTTCAGACAAATATATTTGTTAAAATTTTTAACTGCCCTAAGAGGAAATAAATTCTAGTACCACCTTGACTAGTTGTTAAAACTAAAATCTACATTAAAATCAACAATTAGAATAGATGCTATAAAGTATTTGTCAAAATGTTATTTTTGAGCTAATCATTACTCAATACATTTCAGAAAGCCTACTGAAGCACTATGTAAAGAGAAATATTTCAATGCTATAAAGTCCACTAAATGAGTGATTACCAAGAGGGAAGGATATATTTCCTGTATTAGTTAGAATAAGCTTGGCTGTGTTGTAATAACAAATAACCTTAATTGTTAGTGTTTATAGGTACACATTTCTCACTTATGCAAGAAAAACTTGTCTATCATAGATCATCTATGAATTCACTTTACATTTTCTTCAATCTGTGATGTGAGATGACAGAAAAACCTCTATTTTGAGAATTTCAAAGTTCATGGTATAGATGGGAGAAATAGAGAACAACAAACTGGTTGTTGGACACTCATGTCTGCAAGGGCCACATATCACTTCTGTCCACACTACATTGGCCACAGAAAGTCACTTAGATATTTTTGAGTACTATCCTGTGGGATATATAATCCTTTCCTAAAAAGGGTTTCTGCACGAAGAAAAGTAAGAATATTGGGTAAAGAACAATATAAATTCAGATTTTCCCCTTCGAGGATATATATCAGGAGAAGACAAGGATGGTTTTTAAAATAGAATTGGCTATCTCCATGAGGAACATGTTGGGACATGAAGTTGTCTGAGTTGAGTATCAGTCCCTCCTCCCTAAATCAAAGCCTGGAGCAGCAGCTGCTAAAACCACATACTCTGACTGTCAGCATTCAACATGCAGCTCTATTTTAATGTGGAAAAGGTCAGGTGGAGAGATGAGCAGACCTGGGAAGGCTGAAAAAGAACTGTGCTTTCTATGGCTACCTTGAGTATAAATAATCTCGGAAGAATCTCTGAAGGAGATTAAGTTTATAAAATACTGAAAGTTTAGAAACTTTGGCATGTAGCATTCTGCCTTGAACTTTTGATGTAAGTCCTCTCTTACCCTTTTTTCTTACTTTCATGATATTTTTCCCCTTTCTTATACTTTTATTCTCTTTTTGCTGAACTTCCAGCTCTAGGTTAACAAAACTAGCCCTTAAGACCCTAAGACTCTTAGAATTTTAGTTTCTCTCTGAGAAAGTTCAAAATGAAACAACTTCTTAAAGAGAGTTTGCAGAGCAGGGGCCAAGAATGAGCAATACTCGTGTTTTTCTTCTTTGCTTTGACAGAATCCTAGAGATTGTATGCATTTTAAAGATGAAGATGTTTGTAACATTTGTCCTTACAAAATGCAAAGTTTTGTTTTAACCCCATGGAAAATGGGTAATAGATGAAGTACTCAGGCAAGGTAACCCAGTGGAAAATGGCACCCAATAGTGGTATTGCTGAAGGATCACCCTATCATACATTCTGCACCTGAGATATACTGTCATGATTGTTAGGATGGGAGAATCTTGTTGCTTGCAACAGAGCTTCATCTTGGTAGAGAAACAAATAACAGGTGGGTAGATCTGACTATCCATGTTCTTCCCATGCCACATCATTAAAACTAGCATCTGAATCCCACTTCCTAGGGAATCTTCCATTTCCAGTGCTATTTCATTATGAACAGAAATTAATGGCACATTTATTTTGTATAGTCAGAGTTTCTTGGCGACATGATCATTTGTATCTATTTATACACTGCTTTGAGAACATTTCTCATTTTTCACTTTCATTTATTCCTGCATGTGTTCTGTGGATAACCAATTGTTTTGTACCTTTTGACAGGTAGGAACCACAATTTTTATTTATTTTGTCTTCCTTCTGTTGTCTAGGACAGTGCTTATTCTCATAAAGTTGATGATTCAATGATAAGCAGAAACACTCAATCTCATGGCAAATAATAAGGGGACCTTTGGTGGTGAGGTTCCATGAGTTCCTATGTTGTTGAGAATATCTAAATGTTATAGATTCCATTTAAAGAGGATGTAATGGCTTCTATTTTATTATTTGAAGTATATAAAGAAAGAAGGAAGTAGGGAGAAAGGAGGGAATGTGGAGAAAGAGACAAAGAATGCAAATTTTCCTGGCCAGTCCCTTTCCATGTTTGTATCACCTTTTGCAATAATATTATTGACACAAAGCTCTGAAACCATTCTTTTTTATTGTGATATAAGTTGCATAAATTATTGGCTTCTTTATGGTAATCTTTCACTTACCAACTGTTACATTGTGCAAGTTACTTACACTTCCTCTGTCTTAGTTTCCCCATTTCAAAATGGGATGAAAATAGCACTTACTTTATGGTGACAACATGAGTAGTAAATGAACTAGTCTATGTAGAACCCTTAAAGCATTTCTTGACATGTAGTAAATGTTCAATCATCATCAATATTATTATCAAGAATTGGAAGAGGACCAGGAAATAAGTGCTGATGAAAATGTCAATCATAGGTTATTTCCACTGATGGGGACAATAAGTATTTAGTAGGATAATAGTAAAATAATCACTAAAAATTTCTGATTTTCATGACTAATTTATCAATAACATGGGAAACTTAGTCAAAATTATATGCTCATCTTTTAATATACAATTAGCAATGATAATGAGAATTATTTCTTTTCATAACATTTACCAAAGAAAGCTCTTTTCTGTTGAACATTTTTTACTTAGAATTTTATTGGTGTAATGCGACTATATATCATAGTGAGCCTCAAAGTGATATATTCATATATGCACACAACATCTCTTGGTGTGTTTCTCTTTGCATCTCCTCACCATCCACTCCCTCTTTACTTTCCATACATACTACTGAGGTTGGTAGTGATGCCTTCTTGATGATTATTTTGCTCCAACACTGATCCATTTTCTCACCATAAATTACAATTTATTAAAGCAAGAGTTGCTAGAAGATGAAGGTTTTATCTCCAGATTATTATGTAATTGAGAAAAATAAGGTTTGCACCTGGAAGAATGAAGAAGGATTTAAGAAGGCACAGCATTGTTCTTAGACAATACCAAAGGAACAGATGTGCTGAGATTTTAGCTTGAGCTAAGACACTGTTAAGCATAGGGAGAAGGGGGACTGCTGTGCAAAACAAAACAAAACAAAACAAAACAAAACAAAACGACTCGAAGCCAGGCGTGGTGGCGCATGCTTGTAATCCTAGTACTTGGGAGGCTGAGACAGGAGGATCCGGGTTCGAGGCCAGCCTCAGCTACTTAGTGAGGCCCTCTGCAACTTAGTGAGACCCTGTTTCAAAAAGAATAAAAAATAGGACTGGGGGTGTAGCTTGGAGGTAGAATGCCCCTGGGTTCCATCCCCAGTACTGAAAAAAAAAAAAAAACAAGACACGTATTTAAAACAAAACGACTCGAGATCAGAAAATGCAACAGATTAAAAGACTATGATAAAGTATATTGGATTGTGGCATTTATTGATTTATTCATTTTTTTTAGGAGAAAATGTGTGGAAATATTAAGAGAATATTTAATTCATCCTTAACATTTTTATTTGTCATATGAATCAGCAAGAATTTACTAGGGAAGTGTTGGTGTTATGTATTTCAACAGTGTAGTTAAAGAAAACCCTTACAGATTCTTAGAACAATCTGAAGTATCTGATGATAACTACAATAAGATGAAAAGTGAGAGAGAAGTGGTAAAGAAGTAAAAAGTAAACACTGTCAAGAGAGCACTATGCCACATGATCATAGAGTTCTACAAGGATGCTTTTAGCATGGACTAAATTTTGACTCATGGGTAACTGTGGTTCAGCTGGCCCAGTTTACCCTCTTTAGTAACCCAATGCAAATCTTTGATTTCAGACTGTATGAATATAATTAAAGAATTAGAAGAAGGTGACAAACCCTGCACTGTGTAGTGAGAATTGTATAGGTTATATGGTTAAATCTATAACCCTGTATTTGCCATATTCTGACTTGAACATAACATGCCATTGGGTTTATTGTAAGGTTTCATTGCTAACTCTTTTTTTTTTGTATTTATTGTGGTATATATATTGTGGCAATTACTGAGAAAAGGGCATATTTGGCAGCAGTATTTTGCTAATTTTTGCTTTACATATTTAAAATACATTTTAATTGGAACATATAAATCCAGAATTATTTATTTCTAGTGATATTTTATCATTAAGATATAATCCTCTTAATTTTAGTAATGCTTTTAAACTTAAAGTCTATATTTATGCTGATATCATTATTATAACCACTGAGATTTTGTAATTAAAATTTTTCATTATTCCATCTCTTTTCAGTTATCTATGATTTTAGATAATTGATTTCTTTATTTTCCTTACTTTTATTGTTGCATTATAGTCTCACATCATAATGTAGTTCACAGTGATAGTGACATGCATGAATATAACGCTTGGAAGGCTTTCCCCCACTTCCCTTCCTAATCCCTCCCTTCTCCATACATGATATTGAGATAGACAGTGGTATTCTTACATAATGCCAATGGAAGAAATTCCTTCATTGATTCTTCCTCTCCCCTCACCCCTTCCCCTAGACCTCCTCCTTCGCTCCAGTGGAGTTTCTTGTACATTATCTGAAGTCCCTCTTCAGATATCCTGATTACTCCCTAGCTTCCATATATAAGAGAAAAATATGACCCTTCACTTTCTGTGAGTGGCTCATCTCACTTAACATAATGTTCTCCAGGTCCATCCATTTTCCTATAAAAGACATTATTTTGTTTTCCTTTATTGCTGACTAGAATTCCACTGTGTATATCCCATAATTTTATAATCAAATCATCTGTTGATGAATTCTTAGATAGGTTCTATAATTTGGCTATTGTGAATTGTGTTCCCATAAACTTTAATATGTATATATTTTTATAACATTCTGATTTCATTCTCTTTGGAAAGGTGGATCCTATTGTGGATCAATTCCCAGTTTTCTGAGGAATTTCCACACTGACCTCCATAGTGGCTATACTAATTTGTAATTCCCACCACATCCTAACCAGCATTTAATGTTGTTTTACTTCTTGATGATTGCTATTCTGATTGTAGTCAGATGGAATCTCAGTGTAGTTTTGATTTGCATCCCCCTGTTTGCTAATGATGTTGAATTTTTTTATGTATTTATTATCCAATTGCATTTCTTTTTTTGTGAAGTGTCTATTTAGTTCCAGTGTCCATTTCTTGATTAGATAATTTTTTTAGTGTTATGTCTTTTAAGTTCTTTATATATTTTAGATTTAGTCCTCTATCAGAGGAATAGCTGGCAAAGATATTCTCCCATTCTGTAGGCTCTCTCTTTAGACTCTTGATGGTTTCCTTTGATGAGCATAGATACACATGCGTTGGTCTGAAAGTTTGGTTTCCATTCTTTTGGGTAGATACCCAGAAGTGGTATTGCTGGATCATATGGTAGGTTCATACCCAATCATCTGAGGATCCTCCATACTGTTTTCCAAAGAGTTGAACTAACTTGCAATCCCACCAACAATGTATTAGGGTTCCCACTTCTCCACACCCTTGCCAGCATTTGTTGTTGTTCGTGTTTTTTATGATTGCCATTCTGATTGGAGTTAGGTGAAATCTCAAGGTAGTTTTGATTTGCATCTCTCTGATTGCTAATGATGTAGAACATTTCCTCATAAATTTATTGGCTATTTGTATTTCTTCTTTTGTGAGGTATCTATTTATATCCTTTGCCCATTTTTTGATTGGGTTATTTGTTTTCTTAGCTGTGAGTTTCTTGAGTTCTGTGTATATCCTAGATATTAGTCCTCTATCAGAAGAGTAGCTGGCAAAATTTTTCTCCAACTCTGTGGGCTCTCTGTTGAGGTTCTTGATAGTTTCCTTTGCTGCACAGAAGCTCTTCAGTTTAATGCAATCCCATGTATTGATCTTCCTTTGAGTTGCTTGTGCTTTTGGGGTCTTGTTGAGAAAGTTTCGACCTGTGCCTATATGTTCAAGTGTTGGTCCTATGCCCTCTTCAAGTAGCTACAAGGTCTTTGCCCTGACTTCCAGGTCTTTGATCCACCTTGAGTTGACTCTTGTGCAGGGTGAGAAAGTGGGGTTTATTTCCATTTTCCTGCATATAGTTAACCAGTTTTGCCAACACCATTTGTTAAAGAGGCTATCTTTTTTCCAGTGTATGTTTTTGGCTCCTTTGTCAAAAATCAGTTGACTGTAAGCCTGGGTCTGTTTCTGAGTCTTCTATTCTACTCCATTGGTCTATGTGTCTGTTTTTATGCCAATACAATGCTGATTTTATTACTGTGGCTTTGTAGTAGAGTTTGAAGTCAGGTATTGTGATATCTCCTGCATGCTTCTTGTTACTAAGAACTACTTTGGCCATCCGGGTTTCTTGTTGTTCCAAATGAATTTAAGGACTGATTTTTTTTCTATGTCTGTGAGGAGTGACCTTGGTAATTTCATAGGTATTGCATTGAATCTGTAGATCATTTTTGGGAGGATGACCATTTTGATGATATTTATTCTGCCTATCCAAGAAGAGGGAAGATCTTTCCATCTTCTAAGGTCTTCATCAATTTCTTTTTTCAACTTTTTATAGTTTTCCTTATAGAGGTCTTTTACCTCTTTGGTTAGGTTTATCCCTAAGTATTTTATTTTTCAGGTGCTATTGTGAGTGGAATTGTTTTCTGGATTTCTTTTTCAGTGGATTTATGGTTGACATACAGGGAAGCTTCTGATTTTTTAAGATTGATTTTGTATCCAGACACTGCTGAATTTGTTAATCAGTTCTATAAGTTTTTTGGTTGACTTTGTTGGTCTTCTAAGTATAGTATGTCATCTGAAAAAAGGGATAGTTTTAGTTCTTCTTTCCCTATTTTTACCCCTTTGATTTCCTTCTCTTGCCTTATTGCACTGGCTAGAGTCTCAAGTAAAATAGTGAACAGAAGCGGTGATAATGGACATCTTTGTCTTGTTCCTGTCTTTAGTGGGAACTCTTGCAGTTTTTCTCCATTTAATAAGATGTTGGCTGTGGGTCTATTGTATATTGCCTCTAAGATGTTGAGGTACTTTCCTTCCATTCCAATTCTCTGAAGTGCTTTTAGCATGAATGGGTGTTGGATCTGGTCAAATGCTTTTTCAGCATCAATTGAGATGATCATGTGATTTTTGTCTTTGAGTCTGTTTATGTGGTGAATTACATGGATTGTTTTTCGTATGTTGAACCAGCCTTGCATCTCTGGGATGAACCTGACTTGGTCATGGTGTATAATTTTCTTGATGTGGTTTTGAATGGCATTGCTAGTACTTTGTTTAGCAGTTTTGCAATTAAGTTCATCAATGATATAGGCCTGTAGTTTTCTTTTCTTGAGCTAACTTTATTTGGATTTGGTATTAATGTGATGTTGGCTTCATAGAATGTGTTTGGGAGGGTCCAGTTTCTTTCTCTTTCATGGAATAGTTTGAGGAGTATTGAGATTAGCTCTTCTATAAATGTTTTATAAAATCCACTTGGAAAACCATCTGGCCCTGGGCTTTTGTTTGATAACTCTTTGTTGCTGTTTCTATCTCTTTGATTGTTTTTGGTCATTTTAAGTTTTCTATACCTTCTTACCTCAATTTAGGAAGGTTATCTGTGTCTAGAAATTTTTAAATTTCTTGTAGATTTTCCATTTTGTTGGAGTATAGTTTTTCAAAATAGTTTCTGATGATCCTCTGTATTTCCATACTGTCTGTGGTAATATCATCTTTTTATCTCTTATTTTGATAATTTCAGTTGATTCTCTCTTTCTTTTGGTTAACTTGCCAATGGTTTATGTATCTTGTTTATTTTTTCAAGAAACCAGCTTTTGCTTTTGTTGATTTTCTGTATTTTTTAATTCTCTAGTTCATTAATTTCTGCTCTGATTTTCATAATTCCTGTCTTCTACTAGCTTTGGGGTTGGACTTTTCTTGTTGTTTGAGTGCTTTGAGCTGTGTCATTAGGTTATTTATTTGGTGTTTTTCTGTTCTTCTTATGTGGGCACTCAGTGCTAAAAATTTTCCTCTTAGTACTGCCTTCAAAGTGTCCCAGAGGTTTTGATATGTTTTGTGTCTGTTTTCATTGGTTTCTAGGAAGTTTTAAATTTCTCCCCTTACTTCTTCTATGACCCAATCCTCATTCAGCAATGTGGTGTTCAGTTTCTATGTGTTTACATGGTTACTTTGGGTCTTCTTAGAGTTTATTTCTAGTTTCACTCCATTGTGGTCTGAAAAGATGCAGGGAATTATGTTACATTTTTTGAGTTTGCCAGTGCTCTCTTTGTGGCCCAGAATGTGGTCTATTTTGGAGAAGTTTCCATGTGCAGCTGAGAAAAATGTGAATTCAGCTGTAGTTGGGTGAAAGAATCTATATGTGTCTAATAGGTATATTTGGCTTATGTTATTCTTTAGGTCTGAGGAATCTCTATTGACTTTTTGTTTAGAAGATTGGTCTAGTGATATGAGAGGAGTATTGAAGTCTCCCAGTATTAGTGTATTGGGTTCTATGTGTGTCTTTATATCATACATAGTTTGTTTTATGAAAGTGGCTGCACCTATGTTTGAGGCATAGATGTTGATAATTGTTATTTCCTCTTGCTGGATTGTTCCTTTTACTAGTGAAAAATGACCTGCTTTGTCTCATTTGGTAAGCATTTATCTGATATCATGGTTGCTATTACTGCTTTTCTTCTAGTTCCATTGGCATGGAATACCTTACTCTAGCCTTTCACCTTTAGTTTGTTGGAATCTTTGCTTGTAAGGTGTGTTTCTTGCAGGCAGCATATTGATGGGTTCTGGATTTTGATCCATTTTACCACCTTGTGCCTTTTTATTGGGGAGTTGAGACCATTTATATTCAGTGTGATTATTGAGAGATGATTTTTTAATTCCTAACATTTTGAGTTTTGACTTCTGTTTTCAGTGGTGTTTATTCTTCTTTGCATAGTTGTTTGCTCTCTAGAAGTTATTGTTTCTCTGGTTCTGACATTTACTTTTTAGTTCTTCTTTGTAGTTAATCTCTTTGAGTATTTTCTCTAGTGCCCGTTTGGAAGACATAAATTCTTTCAGTTTCTGTTTGTCATGGAAGATTTTTATATCCCTGTCAATTTTGAGAGAGAGTTTTGCTGGGTATGAGAATCTTGGCTGCAAGTTATTTTCTTTGAGAGTTTGGAATATGTTACTCCAGTTTCTCCTGTCTTTTATGACTTGAATTGGGAGTTCTGGAGTGATTCTAATTGGTTTGCTTCTAAATGTCACTTGGCCTTTTACTTTTGTTGCCTTTAGAATTCTCTCCTTAGCCTCTACATTAGTCAACTTGATTATTATGTTGCGTGGTGAACCTCTTCTTTGGTCTTGTCTCGAGGGAGTTCTATGTGTTTCCTGTATCTGTGTGTCAACTTCTCTTTCTATGTTTGGAAAATTCTCTGATATTACATCTTTGAAAAGATTGTTTATTCCATAATTTTCAACTTCTAATCCCTCTTCTATGCCTATTGTTCTTAGGTTAGCTCTTTTCAAATTGGGCCAGATCTCATCAATACTGTTGAATTTTTTTTTTTTTCTAAATTATGTACTATGCATTCATTTTTGGAATGGTCATCTTCTAAGAGTCATATTCTGTTTTCCATGTGGTCTTATCTACTGTTTATAGTTAATATTGATGCCTTCACTTCAGTTATTGCGTCTTTCACTTCCTTCAATGCTTCTCTTTGGTTCCTGTTCAGGGTGTCAGATTATTTATTTATTTGTTCCTTTATTTCTTTCCAACTCTCCCTACATTCTTTCTGAAAATCCTGTATTGTTTCTTGTATTAAAGATCTGAAGCCAGATGTGGTGGCACATGCTTCTAATCCCAGCATTCGGGAGGCTGAGACTGGAGGATCCGAGTTCGGGGCCAGCCTCAGCTACCTAGTGAGGCACTCCACAACTTAGTGAGACTCGTTTTCAAAATAAAAGAATAAAAAATAGGGCTGGGGTATAGTTTGGAGGTAGAATGCCTCTGAGTTCAATCCCCAGTACACACACACACACACACAAAAAAAAAAAAAAGGACTGAATGGTTCTGTTAATCTCTGCCATTCTGGGTTGATGAGATCTGTTATTGAGGTGTTGTGGTGGCTCATTGTTTCTTTGCTATTTTTCCTTCCCATGGTTCCCTGTTCTTAAATGTATATCTTTGCTGCTCTTGCAAGTTTTCTTGTCCAATCTCTGCAGTGGGGGTTTAGAGGTACCCACTGGTATATACAGGGACAGGTTGTGTTCAGTGGTAAAGGTTGGGTGAGAAGTCTTAGCGATGAATACAAGAATAGGGTAAAGTAGAGGGTATGGTCCAGTGGAATAAGAGGTTGAGTGTGTTGAGGTGATATATCGTAAAGATTAGAAATGGTAGATATGTCAGGGGATTCTGATAGTCAATGTAGAGTTTTAAGTGTGATAGTATGAGATGGATTTGATATGAGACAGGGAAAAAGGAAAAAGAAAAGAGAAGAGAAAAGTGTTGAGAAGAAGAATATAGATGGGAGACAGGGAGGGAAGCTTGTAAAAAGGATAAGGAGATTCAACAAACTAAGCAAAAAAATAAAAAAGCAACCAATCATCCAAACAAACATAAATGAATCAAGGCAATACAAAATTAAAACAGAGTAAAAACAAATAAAACATAACACACAAACACACAAAAATAAAAAACAAACAAACAAAAACCCCAAACCAAAAAACAACAACAACTACAACAAGAAACAAAAACCCTGCTAGTTTGTAAGTACAGAGCTTAAATTTTCAAGTGTGTCTCTGGTGTTCTTATTTGTTCTATCAGTGCAGGCAGGGAGTTCTGCTGATGCCTCTCCCGCTGCAAGCTTGTGTCTCTGAGCTCTCCACAGGGCTCGTCTGCATGTCTCTTTCTGTCTTTGCTGGTGGCAGGAGTGCAATCTATATGCTGGGCATTTACCAGGTTGCCTGGACATTCTCTATACCCTGTATGCACTGGGACTCTCCCGCACTTCTGGTCTATCCAGTCGCTTGAAGGGTGGGTGACCGAGTCTGCATTTTTGTCTAGGGACCCCTGCACCTGGGGGGTCCAATTTAACTTAAAGATCCCTGCTGCTCTGGTTCCAGTGGGAGGGGTGATCTGGAGTGTCCTTATCACTGTTGATCCTGCGGGGATATGCCACCTGATTAAAGTGTGGAATTCTGTAGTCTCTTACTCCACTTCTGGTTGTTGGGTT